>QLSR01000092.1:1079657-1105427 GCA_031780015.1 Citrullus colocynthis | reverse complement strand
GGGGGGGGGGGGGGGGGGGAGGAGATTTCTAAAGATTATGATTTGAATAAAGATTTCCTTCTAAGGTCAGTTCTTGAGTTCTATTCCCACATAAAATTCTAGCATCTCTTCTTTTGATTGTCCCAAAGCCTGTCAAGCCAGTTCTAGTATCTCTTCTTTTGATTGTCCCAAAGCCTGTCAAGCCAGTTCATTTTTTAGATCGCATTACTCCTTATGTGAAACCCCAACTGCAACATGTCAAGAGTCCTTTTTGAACCATTAACTTAGTGGTTACTAACACACTTTGTGCCAATTAAGCTATACTTGATTTGGCTCCCATAACATATACTTGCGGGAGAAAGCCACATCAATATTTTTATTATTATTCTAGTTTTTTTAGTACAACTAATGAAGGATATATGAATTTATATCTCTAATCTCTAAGAAACCATTACACGGCTATTAATACTAAGTTTTTTTTTTTAAAAAAAAATAATAATTTAAACAAATTTCTATTACCACCAAATTAAACCTACATTGCAAATCAGTTTAATGGTTCAAGTTGTAACAACCCCGGTATGGTTAACTATGCCAAGTGGATCTCCTTATAATTACAAAATCTAAGAATTCCATGTGACTAATTATGATAAAAGATGGTCTTGAAACAGTGCGGTCGTATAAATTCTGTAGTGGACATTATTCATACCTTTGTTGAGCAGAAAATTTAACATCAGTTGAATAGGGAACTAGATTTTATTTTATGTTTATAGATTTATTAAGTTTAATAAATGTGTTTAACAAACCATCTAAATTATATTTTTGAAAACAGTTTTCAAATTCAACAATGCAAATTCTAAAAAGAAAAAAATATTTTTATATTTTCATTGTATCCAAATTTTGAATTTTAAATTTTAAAATATAAACTTATATTAAATAAAGATTAAAACATTTTAAAATTAATATATCATGTTATAAACTCCATTATTTTTTAAAAAATATAATATGTATTATGTAATGTATTATAAATTATACAATCTTTCAAAATAATAACTATAGTTTTTTTTAAACATAAATCATATTCATAAATAAATTAGTAATAGTTTATTGTCAACTAAATATTAATAAATAACTGTAATTAATTTTATGATTTATAAATATATAATATCAAACATATTGTTTAAATTAAAATCTAATTGATAAACATACTATCAAACACATCTAAAAATTTAAAATACAACTATGTTTTATTTGTATTAAATATCTTATTTTCAAATTTTCTATCAATCAACCACTTAGTTAAAAGTGCAAAGACCCCATCTTTAAATAAGCAGTCATTTGCAAATGCAATAAGCTGCACCAAAAATTAATTCATCCTTTCCCTCCGAACCCAATATTGATACGGTTTTACCCTATAAGCCCAAGTTACACGGCATAATCCCAGGGATGTAACTTTTGGAGCTGAATCAAAACAACCAATGTAGGTTAATCAATGGAAAATAGATCGAAAATTTTGCCTTTGCATAAATTATGAAGATTTTGATCATAGCTTGTGGTAATCATAATATTGCCCCAAACATTCAATTTCAGTCCCTCAAATATCCTAAATATCAAAACCAAGTGATGATAAGATAAGAGAGGGCAAAAAAAAAAAAAAAAAATAAAAAAAATTAAAAAAAAAAAAAAAAAATAATAATAATAAAAATTAAAAAAAAAAAAAAAAAATAATAATAATAAAAATTAAAAAAAAAAAAAAAAAATAATAATAATAAAAATTAAAAAAAAAAAAAAAAAATAATAATAATAAAAATTAAAAAAAAAAAAAAAAAATAATAATAATAAAAATTAAAAAAAAAAAAAAAAAATAATAATAATAAAAATTAAAAAAAAAAAAAAAAAATAATAATAATAAAAATTAAAAAAAAAAAAAAAAAATAATAATAATAAAAATTAAAAAAAAAAAAAAAAAATAATAATAATAAAAATTAAAAAAAAAAAAAAAAAATAATAATAATAAAAATTAAAAAAAAAAAAAAAAAATAATAATAATAAAAATTAAAAAAAAAAAAAAAAAATAATAATAATAAAAATTAAAAAAAAAAAAAAAAAATAATAATAATAAAAATTAAAAAAAAAAAAAAAAAATAATAATAATAAAAATTAAAAAAAAAAAAAAAAAATAATAATAATAAAAATTAAAAAAAAAAAAAAAAAATAATAATAATAAAAATTAAAAAAAAAAAAAAAAAATAATAATAATAAAAATTAAAAAAAAAAAAAAAAAATAATAATAATAAAAATTAAAAAAAAAAAAAAAAAATAATAATAATAAAAATTAAAAAAAAAAAAAAAAAATAATAATAATAAAAATTAAAAAAAAAAAAAAAAAATAATAATAATAAAAATTAAAAAAAAAAAAAAAAAATAATAATAATAATAATAATTAAAAAAAAAAAATCAAAATTTAAAGCTCAGGAACAGAGAAGTACATATTGGACAATATAACAACTGACAACTGCTATACTACAGATTAGAAAAAAAGTTAGGAAACATCCTAAAACAGATTTATAGAACAAATGGTCATTCAATATATTTAGGCCTGAGGCTTTGTCTCATCCTCATCTTCTTCTATTTTGGGAGCCAAGTAAAACCTTACATATCCCATCTCTGCTATTTTGTACTCAACAACTACAGGTAGGTCAGAAGACAAGCTGATCGTAACCGTGTTAGAAAGGGGTGTCGCCTTAGTGAACGAATTCATATACCTTAGAGCAAATGTCAAAGAAACAGGCTCGTTCATCTCTATAACCGTTGCTTCTTCAGGCTGCATATTGCCCAAAAATGGAAAAACGAAAATCAATATTCAGAATTCAAAAACAGATTAAGTAAAGCAATTTAGGACCCTGTATATTAACAGGGATGCAGACCTTGTCTACAGTAGTATTCTGTCTGCAAACAATATTAGCAGATCCTATATCACCTCTTGTCGAGAACTTGACACCTTCCTTTGTCACAGAAATTACAACTGGAAGAATTGATGAACTTTAATTAAACTCTCATAATACAAGAGTTTGTCATATACAATAATCAATGTAACATAAAAAGGGTAACATAATATACCAGTATCACCAATGCTACTGAGATCTTTGCATATTCTAGCGAACTCAACAGAAGGCATCCTAACAATAGCATGATACTCTGCATCTGGAATTCCAAGATGCTCACTGTCTATGTCCATCAACTTCATCTCAAAATCGGAAATCTTATCTTGGGCTGAATAATCCATAGGACGGACAAAGGGTAAGAAAGAAAGCGTCAGTTACTTGCTTCATTAAAGACTAAAACATCAGTGAAAAAGCAGTCACCAGATCCAAAGAAGGCATGTAAAATTGGAATTGAAAGAGACGAGAGAACTAACTTGCGCAGATTGAATTCTAGCCGATCAACAAAACGTTCGACCAAGGATAAAGAACATGAACTCAATAAAGTAGAGACGGAGATGTCATAATTCTCGATTTCCATGTTTTCACAGATACAAAACTTAACAATTGTAGATGTACTTAACAACCACTTAAGACGGACCTAACAATCATGCTATATTTACAAGTCGAAAAGAACCTTGACATGCTACTGTGATATCTTAAAATCAACAGATCAAACAGCTTCAAGTAGAAAAGGAGATGTAGATTGGAAAACCAAGAACTAAATATCTACAACAACGAGCAACAAGAGTCTAAAATGATTCAAATAACTGAAAAAGAAAGGCAAGAACAAGATCTTACTAGGGCTTTCAAACATGAAAGTGACAGTATCACTGCCGTCATCGGCCTTGATTGTAATGATATCATCGTTGCCGGCACACTTGAGCATTTTCGACATGTTGTTCAAGTTCATTCCCATGGAAATGCTTCTGTCGCAGCGATAATGTTCGAAGCCCTCCGCTCGAAGGAGAAGAGCCACCAGGGCGACATGGCTCGAGTCCATGGCCTGAAGCGAGAATCCAGTGGCCGAACAGTCGAAGTTGGCATCGTTCACCAAGTCCTTGATCGATTCCAAGACCTTCTTGAGGAGGGAACCCTGAACAAGACGAAATTCCAACATTTTTTTTAGAGAAATTGAAGCGTTGGGGCAGGGGCTGGGGCTGGCTAGGGTTTTGAGAAAGAGCGCGAGAAGCAGAAGTGGGAAATGAAATTCGAGTTTAGGTTTTTATAGTGATATAATTTGGGAACGCAATTTGAAATGTCTAGAGTTCGCTTTGGCGGGTCGGGTAATTTTCCATTCCCGCCACGCTTTTTAAACGAGGCGGGATGTTTTTCAACTGTGGGCTTTCTGATCGGCCCAGTTATTATGGGCCGGTATTGTTTCCTCACATGGGCTTGCTGTTGGGCCCATGAATTCTGGACTTGAGCTCGTTGATCATGTTTCCACTGTGGGCTTGCTTGTTGGCCCACATTTCACGACCGTCTAATAACTACAATGGGCTTGCCTGTTAGCACATGATTCATTTTCATTTCGGCCGAGTTCCATTTAAGGCCATGGATTCTAGGCCAAGAGATTGTTTCTGTCCGCCCATAATTTCCACTGTGGGCTTGTTTGACTGCCCATGGATCATTGTAATTCTATAGCTCGCCTTAATTTAAAAGCCCATGGAAGAAGATATCATTGTTCGAGTAGTAGTAGGTAGCATTTGTAAGTCTAATAATTAAGTGTATATTGTATAACATTAGTTTTAAAGAATTATAAATATTGCAAAATTTGCTATTTTATGGCCACCATGGAATAAACCCATGACTCCTTGACTTTTTGGCCTTTTTAAGATATTTCTAGGATGAGAGTTATGGGGTCACCTCCAATGAAGTCTTCCAGGTCGCTGAGATTTATCTCCGTACCAGAATCACTCCTTCTATAGACATTCTCAAGGTCAACAAAAACTACATTTTTTTAGTTTTCAATACTTGGCTTGGTTTTTAAAATCAATGATAAAAGTAGAGACAACAAAGAAAAAAAATTCGAGGTCAATAAGGTACTTTGACTTAATTTTTAAGTCCATGTTTCGGGAAAAATTTTGTAAAGTATTGAAGAGGTGGACACATAGCCTATGTCCGGGAAGATTTTTAGCTAAGTGTTGGAAGAGTTTTAGTAGTTGAAAAACAAAATTTAGGGCAAAAAGAGAAAGTTCAACGCATACTAGGTTAATCCATGATGGTTAGGCCACAATTTTTTTTTTTTGTTATAAATATAATATTCTAGCCAAGATGACTTACTTTGATTTTTTTTTATTTTTTGAGACATTGAGAAAAAAAAAAACTTATGCAGATATATTTTGTAATTTACACCCCACTCCACAATTGTAAGAAATAAATAGATTTTCTTTTCTTCATAATAAATATTAAAGTTAAATATGCAGATAATCCAAAAAGTACTTGATAAATCGATCGTTGTCCGTTTTCTTGTTCGTGCGTCCGCTCATACGAATTAGAACCGTCATCCACTGTATTGCAATTTTCAAGTACGAAGACCATGTGATGTGATTCGCCCAGATCGAATCGTAGCTCAAACCTCCTTTCGCCGTCGAGGAAGCTGCTGGTGGCGGGCCTTCCCATTCCGGAGCTTATCGCCGGCGGTGGTATTGTCCTTTTCTTCATCTTCTACAATACCAATCTGATTTTCAGACGTTCGAGTATTACTGGATTTAATACCCAGTGAATACTTCATAGTACAGTTACTGCTAAGGAAAGAGCTAGGATTTGGATTTGAACGGCCGTCAATGGTGGCCATCTTACCCGGTTTTATCGACGTACCTTTGCTTCTTCATTACGTTTCGAGTTCCATTATTTATTTTCAACCCTAATTTCACTACTCTACTCCATCTGAGCATTGTTCACGTGGTCTTTCATCTTGCCGTTTGCAATCTCCATTCTCTACCTCGGTTTTTCCGACCTAAAATGGTAGATCCTCAGTCCCAGACCGATTTCTCATTCTTTCAGACATTTCTTTGTAGTGCTTTCGCCGCTTGCATAGCCGAGGTAAATTACGATTTGCATATCTGTATGAATCGACCTCTTTGGTTTGCTCTATATTGATTTATTCCAGGAGTGACTTGAATTACGCTGATCTGATTCTTGGCTCTGCAAATTGGTCGTTTTGTCGTTACTGTATTTCAGTTTGTTGTTTGTAATTGTGCAGCTATGTACTATTCCTTTGGACGTTGCAAAAGTAAGGCTTCAGCTGCAGAAGAGAGCAGCTGCTGCAGATGGGGCGGGTCAGTCGAAATATAGGGGATTTATGGGAACTATTACCACCATTGCTAGGGAAGAAGGTTTACCAGCTCTTTGGAAGGGAGTTATTGCAGGATTACATCGTCAGTGTATTTATGGCGGCCTAAGGATTGGGCTATATGATCCTGTAAGTGCAGTGTTCTTGCAAATTGATGGATATTTATACGACTATTCTCTGCTCTTTATATGGTACACTAACTATGAATTATGCACTAGACAGGTTAAACTATACTTAGTCGGCAACAATTTTGTTGGAGATATACCTCTCTATCAGAAGATACTTGCTGCTTTGTTTACTGGTAGGTAGATCTTTCATCTTAAACCCATTCCATTGTGAAAGAGTAATTTTTAATTGTATTATTGCCATTATCATTGTTGTTCTTCCATCCTCAGAACAAATATTTTCCATGTCAAATGACTCAAATCCTGCTGAGAATGATGTGATTCCTTATTTTGGCAGGTGCCTTAGCAATTTCTGTGGCGAATCCAACTGATCTTGTCAAGGTTCGCCTTCAAGCTGAAGGAAAGTTGCCAGTTGGGGTACCTAGACGTTATTCGGGCACTTTAGATGCATATTTTACTATCATAAAACAGGTTAGTCATCTTTTTCTATCTGATATCCTATAGTTAGGTAGTTTACTGAAATATTTTCAAATGCAGGAAGGATTGACGGCCTTGTGGACGGGCATTGGTCCAAATATAGCAAGGAATGCTATTATTAATGCCGCGGAATTAGCAAGTTATGACCAAGTGAAGCAGGTATGCGGATATTGTATCTTGAATTTGTGTTATGGTTTTATAAGTCATTGCAATTTATAGTTGGGTTATGTGAATCCTAGTAATATATTACTTTATACTCACGCAGATGATTTTGAAAATTCCAGGATTCCTGGACAATGTTTTTACTCACCTCCTAGCTGGTCTAGGTGCAGGTTTTTTTGCGGTTTGCATTGGTTCCCCAGTTGATGTGGTAGGCATTCTGACCCCATTTTGGAACCTGATGTTAGTTCTACAAGTTATCTTTCTTTTGAATCTAGTGGATTTGAATCACAATCATTTCTAATTCTAATGCTACCCCAGAAATGACCTTTCATCAAGCTATATTGGAATCTTTTGTGATACTATAAGACGAACACAAATCATGGAGACATGAAAAATGTGGATGGCTATGAAGTTTACTGCCTAAAGCTAAAATGTTTGCTTAGGCTTTGAAATGGTCCTTTCTATGGTATGGTATCTAGCATCTTGTGAAGTAACCGAGCAAATGATGAGTCATAATCTTTTTTTTTCTTAGTCAATGAATGTTCCTTTCTTCCCGGATTCTGCTGCACTTATATCTTTCAACTGTGAGGATTAGTGATGTGATGAATATATCATAATACTAAGTTGTTTATTTAGTTGGCAATTTAAACTATCTTTAAGAACACTAGTTCTACTGGCCTCTGTATTCTCTCTTTTCATCTTGCTATTCATGCAAGTCAAGTTGTAGAATTACCTCAAAATTTGTTGATGCAGGCTCTTGTGAGTGGATGATAATAGATCCTAATGAAATTTCTACAGTTTTTATTGCAATTTAAGTAGTCTGTCAATGATGGCTCTGATGCTTTGGTTTTACTTTCCAGGTCAAATCAAGGATGATGGGAGATTCAACCTACAAAAATACCATTGATTGCTTCGTTAAAACCTTAAAGAATGAGGTATCGTATTTCTCTGTTTCTATGGTGCTAGATCTAGTTACATAATATCTAGATTTCAAAACTACTATCAAAGCAACTGTAAACAACACTGAATCCTAAAATTATGAGGAACCATGCTACATTGCATATAACTAGCTTTTGTTTCAGATAAAATCCAAATGGCTTTTGAAAACATATGGCACAAAGGTGAAATAACTAGACAAAATAAACTATGAAGTCATGGCCACAATACTCTTACTGTCTCTTTAATTTTTGCTGGAAATTCTGCGGTGCAATCTTATGCCACTCTGCAACAAATCTACTGCAGGGGCCGTTTGCCTTCTATAAAGGATTTCTTCCAAATTTTGGTCGGCTTGGATCTTGGAATGTGGTCATGTTTCTGACTCTTGAGCAAGTAAGAATTTGAAATTATTAGTTCTTATTATTGCTTACGCACCAAAAAAAGATCTTGAGCGTTTCGTAGAATTTATGAAGGAAGAATGGGAGAAACAGTAAACATATTCTGGACTGAGCATCATACTTTTAAATGATTCCTTTGATCAGAATTTCTATTTTTTAGATGATAAGAATATGCTTGGCTTTTTAGCTTCCTATATTCTAAAAGCCCCTTTTTTTGGGACAAAAGCAGCTGGAGGTAGGTAGAGTAATGGGTTCCGAACTTTTGACTAATTCTTAAAACCTTGTTGCATATATGTTACTAAAAGTTTCCTTAATTTGAGTTTAAATAATACCTTGGTCCTTATATTTTTTATTTCGATTATTTTAGTTTATTTTGGTTTCATATTTTTATTATGTTCATTTTAGTCTTTGTACTATCAAAATGTTCCTTTTGGTCCTTGTACTTTTAAAAAGTAACAATTTTGTTTTCTTCATTTTCATTTTGAAGGAGATCAAAATGGTTAACCTTTTAAAGTTCATAGACCAAAATGAATCAAAACTAAATATACAATAACCAAAATAAGTATTTCGAAAATACAAAAGACCAAGATGAATCAAAATTGAAAGTATAGACTCTCAAATAAAGCAAATTAAAAAATACAAAGACTAAAGTTGTAATTATACGTTTTTGCTTCAATTTGTAAATAATTTTCCTTCTACTTTTTGTTGACTACTATTCTCAATGTGGCACTCATGAGTTATGAATGACAGGAAATCTGAGCTATAACATTGTCAGTCTTTTAATGTATTTGTTTGATATGTGGCAGGCAAAGAAGCTTTTTGGCCTATGAACCTTTTGCTGGAAAACTGTTTCTTTGGGGTGCACCAAGGGTTTTTTTTCTCCTTCAATGATGGCCCCCACGTTTTTCTCCGATTCAATCCAATGTATAATAATATGTTTATTTCTAATCATTGAAGAGAGTTCTAACCAAACTCCAGAATTCTTATATTTAAATTGCCCTATGCTTTTAGGAACTGTCTTGATATCGAGGAAGCTTTTAGCAATATACCATCTTCTCTCACACACACACCCAAACTTCTTTAGTCAATTAGTCAATTTTAGTTTAGTAGAAGTTGGTGGTTCAATTCAAGCATAGTTTAGTCATAAAAATACATTCCCTACTCCAATAGTGCATAAAAATACATATTTCCTATTCCAAAGGTTGACGGTTCAATCCGTTATTAAGTGCTGAACTCAAAAGTTTGTTGGGTCTTCATAGTCTAAAGTATTCACTATATAGATGTTAATTGGAGGGGAGCCATTATAATTCTGTAAGAGAAAGAGAGCTTGTTTCAAAATGTATTGTCACAATAGTGCAACCATAATATTTAACTCAAGAAGGATGCATAATCATACACTTCTATAAACATGAATGACCAATCAAAGTCATTCTTTTTAACTTACTACGTTACAAATAAGAAAAAGAGGATTGAAACTTACAACTCAAAGAAAAAGCTGGAGCAATGATGATTGCTTACTATGATCATTGTTCTACCATTCATGTCAATTATATTTTTTTTTTCTTTTAGCCAAACTATGATGCAAACAAATAACATGTAAGTTCTTGGTAAGCAATACAGTAATGCTTACAAAAATACCTCAAGTCCTGGAAACTAAGAAAACCCTAGCTTTGATGACAGAACCATTACCCAACTTGAACCCAGGACTAACTGGAAAACCAACAATCAGAGAAGCCGATACTCGACCACACGAGAATTTCACCACACTATCCATATATTGCGCGTGGAATTCAGCTCCTCTACTCGCCTCGAATTGGCTCGGAGCTGGGTCGAGCGAGAATGCCAGCAAATGAAGCAGCCAGACTGCCTTAGCTAGCCCCAAGAACTCAGCATAGAATTGACTCCTCGGGTGGTTACCAGCCAAGATTTGTCGACGCTGCTCCAAGTCTCCAAACAAGGACTCCTCCATTTTGGGGTGAACGATGGAAAGATACTTCTTGGAGCAGAATTTACCAAAATGGCAAGTTGGTAAGATTCCAAGAAGCTCAGCAGGGTCCATGGCTTTCATGTCACGATATTGGGTGAAACAATCTCGCCGAAACTGCTCGGGTTTGAGGAGCGAGGAGAGGCTACCGTCCATGTAGAAGGTCTCGTGATCAAAACCATGGAAAATCTTGCGGGAAATGTAAGATTCAAGAGCAAACTTGGCATGGTGGGTGGAAGCAACAGTATCAAGGTAGGCGTTGTCACTTTCAGCAATGGCTGATTCTATTGAACGGACTGCAGCTGCAATGTCCCAATGAGCAGAGCGCATAAGGGAAAGCAAGAGCGATGTGAAGGCTTTCGAGGCTTCTTTGACTTGGCTCATTGTGGCCTCGAACAGCTCAGGAACAGGGGATGCCGCCACTGCCATAAATTGGCCTCAAAGATTCAATCAACTAAAAAGGGTAAAAGTTTTCGTTCAACTCCCTTAACTATGAATAGGGTTCGTTGCTAAGTTCTTTCCTATTGTATTATTGTACCAGTATAGCAAAAATCAAGTAATTCACTTCAAAATCTTTAGCCTAACACCATTTAATGCACCATTAAATCATTATGATTATGCAATGCGAGTTATTGTAGATCCAAGAATCTAAACAGAGAGATTCATAATGTTTATGATTATGATTAGACATGAAGAATAGGAATGGTTATCTCATACCTTGACCAAAGCTACAGCTGACTTTCCTCTTTGATTGGGATCTTCCCTTCTTGCCGCCATAGCTGTTGCCCTTAGCAAGTGCCATGGAGTTCTTAAGCTTCTCCTTAAGATTCTCAACCTCCACATCTCTGGCCTTCACCTCCTTCTTCAGTTCCTCCATGGCCGCCTCATACGGAGCAACAACCTCCTTCAGCATTCCAACTACGCCATTCCTTCTCCGTCCCCGTCCACTGCCTCCAGAGCCATGAACAATCAAACTCCGGCGAAACCTCTCCCTTAAAACCCCTAGCCTCCGCAACTCCGCCACAACTGCTACATCGGCTACCCTCATCCTCTCCGGGTCCCAAGGACAATGCGCATCTTGTAGGTTCACATACGCCTTTTTCATAGCCGAAACGACATCGAAAACTTCGTTCATCAGAATCTCCATATCCACCAGTTTCTCCACTCCGACTAACTCTCCCTTCGGCACTTGCCTTGCCCTAATCCCTTCTCTACTCCACTCCTCCTCTGCTTCTTCCGCCGCATCCTCATCCTCCTCAAGCTCGTCAGAATCATAACCTACCTCATGTCCATTGCGATTCTTGGCGGCGATCTCGCCAGAATCTTGACGGACGGCGGCGAGTGGATGAAGGAGACAAGAAGCTGTGACTCGTTGAATCAGATCGGAGAAATTGGAGACCTTGTTTGCCATCTCCCCTTTCTTCTTCTCCTTGAAAGTGGTGCCTCTGGGAAGAGAATGAAGAAGAAGAAGAAATGAGAATTAGAAGTCTTAAGAGAGGAAGTTTAAGGAGTGATGACTGATAATGAAAACTTCTGACATATCAATAAAGACACCACAAGGCTCTTCCACTTTCAGGTTACACCTTCCTTTTCTTCATCACATATACTCTAAATTAAACATTCTTCTCCATATTTCGTACTGGGCTTATTTTTTTTTTGTGTAATTCACTCTATATAATATGACGGGCAAATTGGAAAAACGACTCGAAAGTATGGTATAGAAGTGTAGATTTTGGTTTCTTATAAAACTTTTACAACATTAAAATTGGACCCTCAAACTTATAATAATTGAAAGAATTCAACTTCAAATGATAAAAATTGAACCCTCCAAATTATACAATTATATAAATTTGAGGGTTCAATTTTAACACTTGCATGAGTTTGAGAGTTCAATTTCTATAATTGAAAGTTTAAGGATATAGTTGGAACTACCACTATATTTTTATAATTTATCTTGATATTAAAATTTTATTTTATTTTTATTTTTTTATTTTTTGAATTTGATATTGACATGAGAAGTGAATCAACATTTCTATTATATTGTAAGCAAATTTATAAAACACCAACAAAATAAACAACAAACTATATAATACAAATAATAGATACTTTTAACTTGGTTAAAAAAATGAATATTTGTTAAATAATTCTTTTTTTTTTTTTTTTTTTTTTTTTCTTATATATTTACAAAAAAAAAAAAAAAAAAAAAAAATAAAAAAAAAATTATAAAAATAAAAAAAACAAATATAATTATTTTTGGAAAAAAAATTGAAAAACTAAAATAAAGATGTTTTAAAATTGGCTAAAATAGGTAAAGTTCCTTAACTAGTGTAAGAATTAAGATTGACTATAACTTTTTAGAAAATAAGTTCAAAAAAATTCTCTCTCTTGTTTCCTTTTCCTTTTTCTTTTTTATTTTTCTCTATGATAATTGAAAAGTCCAGGTGCAGGTGTATCTCACCTATTTTTTAAATAGAGATGTGGAAGTCTTAATTTTACAAAAAAAAAAAAAAAAAAAAAAAATAAAAAAAAAAAAAAAAAAAAATAATAAAAAATTTAAAATTAATTAAAAAAAAAAATTTTTTTTTAAAAATTTTTTTTTTTTTTTTTTTTTTTTGTAAAATTAAGACTTCCACATCTCTATTTAAAAAATAGGTGAGATACACCTGCACCTGGACTTTTCAATTATCATAGAGAAAAATAAAAAAGAAAAAGGAAAAGGAAACAAGAGAGAGAATTTTTTTGAACTTATTTTCTAAAAAGTTATGGTCAATCTTAATTCTTACACTAGTTAAGGAACTTTACCTATTTTAGCCAATTTTAAAACATCTTTATTTTAGTTTTTCAATTTTTTTTCCAAAAATAATTATATTTGTTTTTTTTATTTTTATAATATTTATTTTATCTTGTAAGCCTTTAAAGAATAATCACATGATGGAACACGTGATTGGTCAAGTGTGTAGCGTTAGCATATTATCAAGTAGTCATTTCGATACATAGGTGTCATATGAGGAGGATTTTTACTACTACAATCAGAATTTTTCTATTCTTACTGTATTATTATTATTATTATTATTAAGACTTGCTCACTTAATGCTCCACTCCAACAAATTTAATTTTAATGGACCCATAATTTTCGATTTAGATTTCGTTTAGCAACTATTTATATTTTAATTTTTAATTTAAAAATTAAGTATATAAGCAATCATTCCACACCTAAATTTTTTGCATGGTTAACTACCTTTTCTCAATGTTTACAAATTTAGTCGCTATAGTTTGGTCTTAAAAGGCTAGAATTTAGCCGTTTTGATTGGATAAAATCTCTATAAATAGTCTTTATGATTTGATAAAATCTTCATCCCTTATGACCTGTTTCAAATCTCATGATTTTGATGGATTTCAATTATAACAGTTTTCAAATGAATTCCGTAGTTTGTTATAGTAGAAAAGAGAACGATTTAAAAATCCTAACTGATTTCAAATTCGGTTTTTCGTAAGATTTCATAGGATTTAAAAGTAAATTATTTAATTAATCTTGTGATATTCTAATTTTTAATTAAAACATCATAGTTAAAAGGCTATATTAGTACATTTTTAATTTTCTTTTCCTTTTCGGTTACCATCCAAACACAAAATTTTAAATACATCCATTTCAAATATTTCTCGTTCAAAACGAAGTAATTAAGTTATAATCATTTCTCAAATTTTAAATAAGAGGATTCAAACTCATTTCTTCAACTTTCTCATATCTAAACAGAGGATTAGAGATTAAATTCTAATTATAAACTATAGAGGCTAAATTCTATTTTTTTCTCTCAAATCACAATTTAATCGTAATTTGAATCTTTCAACCCATATCGTACTAAACAAGAAACATCAAATTTAATGACAATAATATACATTTTTTTGGCTTGTTTTCAAATATAACAAAATATATCAAACTATTGTAGATCAGCGATAGGTCATGTCAAAGAGTAAAATATTTTTATATTTATAAATAATTTGATATTTTTTCTATTTATATTAATCTCCTTTCGAGTTAAAAAAAGTCTTCTAAAATACGATGGAATCATGAAATAAAGAATTTAAATGAGATGAATGGGAGTGAAAAAAAAGTTGAGAGAGACGAAAGGTAAGTACCCGCAGCAGGAGTAATCGGAACGCAGAGAAAATCTTGATTGCTTCTCCAATGGATCTCTCTGAAAAGGAACCGAAGAAGGCGATTGCAATTGTTCATCTTCAAATTCACTCTTCTTCCTCACAACTCCATTCTTCTTCTTCTTCTTCCTGCAATTAATTTACATTCATCGTCATTATTATAATCCAACTTCAATTCCGATCGTCTTCTGATCCAAAACTACTTTTCCTAATTACAAAATCAAAATATGGAACCGACCGAAACACAGCCCTAATTCTGTGGATCGAAAGAAACATAGACGATTTAGATGCAAATTGAAGAGAATTACCTGGAATTGTCGAGACGATGAGAACAGAGAAGGAGATTGGGGAACATAATTCGATCAGTTTGTGCAATCCGGCGGAACAGAGGAGAGAGGAAGTGTATATATGAATTTGGAGAGAGAGAAAGTAAGAAGGAGCGATGAAAGAGGAATTGGGAAGTGGCGCCCAGTGGAAATATAAATTGAATTGTGAAGAAGAAGAAGAAGAAGATGATATATAGAGAGATAATGAATAAGTTTGCTAAAAAGACAAGTGAAAGCTGTTGGATTCATGAAAGAGAGAAATTGTTCTTCCTCCTCTACACTTAAATTCATATCAATCCAACCGTAATTCAAATAAATAAAAACATTTATTCCTTAATTTTTCCTCTATCTCTATTATTTACATTTTTCAAGTCTACACCTCAAATACAAAATTGACTAAATATATTAATTCAAGACTTATTAACCTAATTTAGTGGGCCCAACACTCCTAAGGTTTAAAATTATAAATGGGTAATACTTAAAGTACATTTCAATATGCACTCATCTTTATGCATCCCTTATCATTACTCACAAAAAAATGAATTAAAATATTTTAAAAAATAAATAAGAAGAATTTGTCACATGTCAATTTGTGGTTGGACAATTTGATGGATGCTCAAAGATAGGTGATGCACCTAAATACTTTTCATCAATTTGGTCTCTATGACTTAAAAGAAGTTAAAATTTAGTCCATGTGATGGTAAACAGTTAGAATTTAGTATTATGGTTTTGATATAATCTTCTAAATAGATCATATCATTTGATAAAATCTTCATACATATTCCTAACTAAAGGACTATGAAATTTTTATGAAACTATAGAGATTGATTTCTAATTATAAATTAGTCTCTATAATTTAACTAAACATTAATTACCCCAAGATAGATAATTTGATCCCACTTCATAATTATTGAACTATGTGTACTAAGATTTTAGTCATGATGACATTGTTTTAAATATTTGTACTAAGATGTATTTGATGGGCATTTATAGAATAAAAAGATAAAATTGAATTTTGTATGTAGTACATCAATTAATTTTTTAAAAATATATTTAAGTATGTCTAGAATTTATTAGACATAATTAAACCTTTACGGGCTCATTCACAATTTTTAAGTTTATGAAAAAAAAAAAAAAACACAATTTCATAGACCTATAACTAAATTTATAATTAAAATTTTTAAAAATCTTAACTAACCTCCACATTTAAGCATAATCACTTCTTAAATGTAATTTAAAAAAAACTATCTTTTTAGGACAATTGTTTTGAATGACAAAACAAAACATTTTCAAACATAACAATATGTTTCTCAATAAATTTTTTAGAATAATATATCACTCTTTTTCGTGACATTTTGTTATATTTGTAAAAATTTAGATCTTTTTGTTATATTGGAAAAATATCTATTTTTAAATTAAAAAATAATTTAAAAACTGTTTGAAGTCATCCTTCGAACTAAAGTTATTTAATTTTGTAATATATATACTTTTAATTTTTATTACACTTTGAAACCGGTTAAAAAACTAATGAATTATATATTAAATTTTCTCGCATGGTATATTATTTTTGTAAAATTAATTGTACAAAGAAAAACTTAAAAAATTGTCCGAAATAGCACCATCAAAGTTTTCATTTTCTAAAACTAGCATGTCTTTTGAAAATTCGTTAAAATTAGTTGTTTCGGCGAGATCGACCACCGAGATTTAGTTAAAATTTTAAAATTTTATAACTTATTGATTGTTTTGGGTTCTCTTGGTACATCTTCAAACCAGGATTCTGCTAATTTTTCTTGTAATCTCCTCATATCTTATAATTTTCAAAGGTTCTATCAATTAAGTTATCTTTACCAAATATTATATATTTAAGTAACTTTTCAAAATCTTTAGCCAATTTTTGTTTCCACAATTATATGAATTCCCAAATTATCCATATGGTTTTCAAGTAATTGACTTGTGATTTCTAAAGTCGAAGAAATACCAAATTTTGCAAAAAAGAAATATATAAAATCTTGGTGTTAATCTGCTTGAGATTAATATCGAGATTTTATATATTTTACATATTTTACTTTTTTTTTGCAAAATTTAATCTTTCCTAGAATTTAAAAATCAAATGCAATCACTTAAGATCTATTTGGATAATCGGTAAATTCTTTTGGATAGTTCGGAAATTGTGGAAACAAAAATTGAGCTAAAGATTTGAAAAATTACTTAAGTATTTGATATAATATTTGGTAAAGATAATTAGAAGAAAATTTGAAAATATATAAGATTTGGTATAAGATTTAGAAGATTATGTAATATTTAGAAAAGTTAATAAAATATCAGTCTGTAATAAATGTATCGATAACTTAGAAAAAATTAATTTTTTAACTAAATCTCGATGGTGGATCTCATCCATGATGAACCGAGAGAAACTGGTTTAATGAATTATCAAAAAGAATATTCTAGTTTTAAAAGGTAAAAATTTGATTGGGCTATTTCTGACAATTTTTCGAAAAAACTTAGTTTTATTTTTAAAAAATTTATTAAATATTTCAAGTTTCATTCTTTATGGATATGTTAGCAGATAATTTTATAATTTTTTTAAAGAAAAATGTAATTAATATGACTTAATTATCAATGCATTTAACACAATTTTTATATGAATATTAAATTATAAATTATTAAACTCAGTTTCTAAATTTTCAAAATTGTATTTAATAAGTATCTAAACTATTAATTTTGTGTCTAATAAATCTTTTAAAATACTTAATAGATTAATGAGCTTTCTAATGTTATATCTAATACGTATTAGAATATCCAAAATTTTAAAAAATTAATTTTTTATTAAACATAAAGTTTACTTTGATGTATAGTTGAGCCTTAAATTTTTAATTTATAACTAACAAATACATTCATTAAAAAAAATGTCCAATAGAACTTATTGGACACAATTTATTTATTTATGATATAACGTGTAATTTTTATTGTTTTTTTATAAATATTTTGACCTATGGGATATATACTTAAAATTTAAAAAATTATTGGACATAAAATCAAGAATTTAAAAATTCATAGGACACACATACACAATAGGTTGACACAAATATAGAAATTTTATAAATGAATTTGTTGGCCTAACATGAAGTTTCCAATCTCCCACCGAATGAGAACCATATCAAAGAGTAAAATAATATATAATGGTTTTTTGTTTCCTTTCTTCTTGATAGAAATTTGATATAAGAGGTTCGTGATTTGAATATTTTCATTAAAAAAAATCTTAAAATCAAATGAAGAAACCCCAAGATAACAACTGTGCAAAAATAACTATATATTGTACCATTTCGTCATAACTATAACAAGCAATAACGGACCATTGCAAAAGTACAATTTGCAAATAGTTCTACTATTTAGTATTTTGGCTGAGGTGTTTGGATAGAAACTTTTTGGTTAAAATATCATTTTGTCTCTGTATTTTTTAGTTTGTTCAAATTTAGTCTTTATATTTTTAAATGTTCAATTTTAATCCCTGTACTTTCAGTAAATGTTACATTTAGTACCCACTACTTGTTTATTGTGAATTTTTCATTACTTTTTATTTTTTTTATTAACATTTTCACTATAAATTCAAAAAAAAAAAAAAAAAAATTTACATATTGTGTTTCTTTGCATTAAAATTATTATGTTTATGTAATCAATTTCGATAAAATTAACTTTGAGGGATTAATTTTAAGATGATTGAAAGTACAAGGACTAAAATTTGATATTTGAAAGTATAAGGACTAAAATTGAATAAATTGCAAAATATAAGGACCAAAATGATATTTTAACCAAACTTTTTTCTTCCTAGAAAAATAAACTCTCTTAAAAATAAATAAATAAATAAATAAATAAATAAATTTTTTTCCTTAGGTTAAGGGTCTAATTTCCATTTGGTCCATAGATTTCTAAATGTTTACTTTTAATTTTTGAGCTTGATTTCAATTTAGTCCCTAAATTTCAAAATATAATAATTTACCAATGAGATTTGAGTTTTTCTTCTTTTCAATTTGGTTAGTTTCAAAATTTATACTTTTAACCTCAATTTCTTTGCTAAAGTACACACCTCAATCTTTGGTGTTAATGTGTATTAACTAATTTTAAGTAATTATAAAGTGAATTCAAATTCATTTTGATAGTTGATGAAAAAATAGTGAGACTTAATTAATTATAAACCTTTTAATTCTTTTAAATTAACTAGTAGTTAATTAACATTAGAGATTGAGAGTGGTTATTTCGCGAAAAAGTCAAGATTAAAAATGTAAAATTTGAAATTTAGGGACCAAATTGAAACAAAACTTCAACCTCAAGAGTAGAATTATAATATTTTAAAACTTAAGAATTAAATTGAAATCAAACTCAAAACTTAAAGACTAAAAGTGTCATATTTTGAAACTTAGGGACTAGTACCACAAATTATTTTTTAAAAAAAATATCAATATTTCTATTTCCATACACTTTCTTCTAGCAATGCATATGGGTTGTGTTAGATGTATTTTACTTTGACACATATAATTAAAGTATGAGCTATGTATTTGGATTGATATTATATCACATTGGGTTATTTTATTAGTTTGGGTGATTTATTTAATTAAGGCCTTAGATTTCTCATTGAGTATGGACTTAATGGGTAGAAGCTCATTTCTACTTTAATTAGGTTTAATGGAAACCCTAATTGAAATAGTATATAAAGACACATTAGGGCTATGGTACTCAAGACACCAAAACAATACACATTTAATCTTTCCATAATCTCATCAAAAGGAGAGATCCCACTTAAGGCATGCAGAATGTTGATTGAAGAAGACAATAGTCACCTTATTGTTAACAACAATCTTGCAATGAAATTCAGTATGTTATTTATTTTTGATAATTTGACATAAATGATCTAGTGTGAAATCGATTCTATAGATCATAAATTTTTGTGCTAACAGGTAGAACATACAAATGCAAAACCAACTCATCAATTGAAAGCACTTTTTTTTCCATAAGTTTCTTAGTGTATTGTTATATAATAACAACTGATTTAAAGAAATCCCAAAATATTTAGAAGCCACTTTTATATATATATATATATTTTTCTTTAAAGCACCTATATAAGTACCCTACTTGTTTTTAAATCAAAACTCATCCCAAACTCATAACAAATGTTAAATAATTTCTCCAAAACTTATATATAAATTTGATATTTTAAATTATATTTTAATTCGTTAAATATAACTACGTATTTAGTTAAACATGTAATTTTAATTCAAGATTTTTATCATAATTTAGTAGTGAGTGACCTGTCTTTTTTAAGACGAAAGCTTAAATCTCGATATCTTAGACATTATATTAAAAAATAAGAAAAATAATTCATATAATATAGGATAAAAGGGCTGATATAAGATTTTAAAATTAATTTAATAATAATATGAAAGTCACTATCAGTTTTATAGGTATTATTTAATTCCTATAAGATAATGCTTTCTCCAAATGAGAGAATAATTAAAAATATAAAGCCATCTATATCAATTTATGTTACAAACATTGCGTGGACAAGTCAATCAATATATACAGGTTTCTTACTCATTATTTATTTATTTAATTATTAAATATATTATCAAATGAATCAAGAAAAATTATTATAAATAAAAAAAAAATATTAAACTATTTATAAATATAGAAAATTTTATTGTCTAACGATAGAAGTCTATCACAATCTATCGCTGATAGATAATAATTTTTTTTAATATTTATAAATAGTTTAACTCATTTTACTATATTTGAAAACAACCCATAAGTCAAAATAAAAAAGAAAAAAAAAGTCTATTAAAAAGAGAAAAACCTACCCAAAGAATGTGGGTAGTAGATTAGCAGTTCAATAATTGAACTAGACAAAAAAAATTGGGTGCAACTAAAATTATGTCGTGTGTCAATTTATTTTTTAAAAGAAATATTTTGCTTTGTATAAAAAGGCTGCATGAGAGGTTGCACCTAATCATCGTGCATATTTAACAAATTTGAAGTCTACATAAATTATATTTAATAGCTAAGCACACAATAAATTTTATGTAACTTCACATAAACCTTTATGAACTTATTTTTGAAAGATTCGCTGTATACCAAGAGAGATGTATAGTTGTTCTTTTTTTGTATATCATGAATTATTTCTATTCTCTAGCTTACTCGAGAATTTTGTTGAACTCGGAAGGACTCTTTCTCGAAACAAAAAGTACCACTAATTTGAGCCTCCCCTAAAAAGTTTATTCCTCCATTCACTTTAGACTAACAACAAGAGCTCGCTCTTATTCAAATAGAGCACAATTATATTGCATATCACATTTACGAGATATACTCAGTGTTGGCCACTTCTTATTCCCAATATCATACGACTATAAGGTTCACTACTTTTTGCTCAGACTCTAAGGATTTCACTAACTTTATTAAGTTCAACAATTTCAATACAACTTAAAGGACAATCAACCCTCTCCATATCTCTAGACTTATATGCTATCGTTCACTTTAAGCTTAAAGTATTCATAATTTTGTTTTTAATTTTACCTAAAAAGTCTCATACCAATAGAAATAGTAACTATCACATATATATTATAAATCTTCTTTCCTAACTAATGTGAGACGGTAGAGTTGCACTCTCATGCCATCAACTTTAATTTTAAGGTCAATATTTAATCAAGTAAAAATAAACCATAAAAAAGTCTCATGCAATTGGAGAGAGGGATATGAATGGAGAGATGCCTATCACGTGCTTTTGCTAGTTATTGTGAAGCAAATTGAGTGTAAGACAACCACAATGGACATTAAAGTATTGAATGGAAATCCAACTTTTACTTTTAATTACTTGTTTTTATTGTTAATAAAGTAGTAAAATAAAGATTTCTTTTAAATACTTAGTTTCATTCTTAGAATTTAATTTTCATTTTGTTTTTATTGTTTTTGTTTTTTAGTTTGATTTCAATTTAGTTCACACGTTTCAAAATGATACAATTTTATCAATTGGTCTCTAAGTTTTAATATTTGCATTTTTGAACTCAATTTTTCATTAAATATTCATGTCGATTTTGACATTAATGTCTATTAATTAATTAAAAATAATTATGAAGACTAAAAATAAGTATTTAGAGAAAAATCAATATTCAAAGTGAAAATCTTAAAACTTGGGGGCATCTTGAAATCTAAAGGTCAAATTAAAAAGTAAACTCAAACTTAAAAACTAAAAATATAATATTTTAAAATGTAGAGACAGGATAAAAATTATATTTCAAAACCTAAGGACACATATGAAATTGTTTTTTGAATTCATTGACGTGCGTTGTTTGCTCCATTCGTTCTATGGCGGATGCACATGCACTAAGGGGCCGGGATCTTGTCCTACTCCATTCTTAACTTCCCTTACCCTTCTTTCTTTTTCCATTTTCTTTGTATTTCTCTTCTACTTCTATAAAATATATATATATATATATATATATATATATATATATATATTTATCGAGCAAGTCTACGAATTTTTAATTTTAATTTTGTGTCTAATTAATAAATTTATTAGACATAATATTAAAATTTTGTATTTAGTAAGTCTTTAAACTTTCGATGTTGTCTCTATAGATTTCAAGAATTTTAAAAGATGTTAAATATTGATGACACATTGATACAAAATTAAAGTTAAATGTATATTTTTTTTGGTCCAAAATTCAAAGGTTCACATTCAAATCTCTTTCCCGCTTTTCGAATAGTGGACTTTAAAAGTTATTATTGTAATAATTTTGATTACTTTGAGGGGAAATAATTATTTTATTGTCATTTTCAAACACAGTCAATTGAAAATAGTGACATGATATCTAAAGACGTGTGTTACCTAGCAGCGGATTTAGGATTTTATGTAAGGGAAACATAAGTTCATATAAATTTAATTTTAGATACATCAATATAATATTCAAATCATATAATATCACAAAAGGCAAGCATAACTAACTGACATACAAGCATATCTAAAGGGCACAACTTTATATGAGGTTAAAATTTTAGCCCATTAACTTCTAAAATTTGTGTCATATAAAGTTTTTGAACTTAAAAAAATATATACTAGATCACTTAAATCTCCATTTGTGTGTCTAATATGTAGTAGTAGACATTTTTTTAATAAAAAATAACAATGTAACTATTAGCTACAAAATTGAAAATTTGAGTTTCAATTAGAAACAAAAATAATTTTTTTCATCTAACACAACAATTTATTTTAAATCATTTTTAATGTTCTATGAGATTTTTAGATACTAAATTGAAAGGTTATATATTTATTAGACATTTTTAAGGAATTTATTAGACTTGAAAGTTTTGGCCCCGCTGAGTAATCATTTGATTTTTAGTTTTTGCTTTTGAAAATTAAGCCTATACACTACTTCGACCTCAAAATTTCTTTTTTGTTATCTACTTTAATTTTTACCAATGGTTTAAAAGACCAAAATTTGAAAAAAAAAAAAAAAAAACTGTTTTTAAAAACTTGTTTTTGTTTTTGGAATTTGTCTAAGAATTCAACTATTGTACTTAAGAAGGATGCAAATCATGGTTGAGAAAAGGGGAAGAAATATGCTTAATTTTCAAAAACTAAAAACTAAGAACAAAATGGTTACCAAATGGAGCCTAATATTTATTAGTCATTATTTTAAAAACTAATGATTAAACTTGTAATAACTTGAATGTAATTTTAAAACGATGATAAAGTAAATAAAAAGCAAAAAAAATTATACGTGAAAATGGTGTTTGTATCCCTTAACTTTCAAAAACTAAAAACTAGTAACCAAGACTTTGTTTGGTAACAATTTGATTTCTTACTTTTGTTTTTGAATATTAAATCTATAATCACCTCTCCTACTTCTAAATTTTTTGCTTTGTTCTCTATTTCTTATCAATATTTTTAAAAATCAAGTCAAATTTTGAAAACTAAAAAAAATAGTTTTTAAAAAACTTGTCTTTGTTTTTGGAATTTGACTAAGAATGTAACTCTTGTACTTAAGAAAAAGCAATCCATACATTGTAAGAAAATGAGAGAAAATAGACTTAATTTTAAAAGACCAAAAACAGAAAAATGAAATTATTACCAAACGGAGTTCAACTAATTACAAACAAGTCTAAAATTTCAAAAATATTTAATACATAAAAATGGAATTAAGTTTTCGAGTGTATTAAAACTATATATATATATATATTTGAAATTTCAAGTAATAAAACATGGTTACTATTGAAGAAAAAAACGATACATATATTTATACAACGACACGATGTGAGGGGGCAGCCGTGCCACTTCATAGATTCGCCCTGGTTTTACACATTCAGTAGCCATGAAGGTGAATAAAGTGAGTTCTTCCAACGCATGTAAAGTATTTGAGATAAGTCTTCACCTAACTTGGTTAAGCTTAGACTGCCCATTTTATTACGAAAGAATAGTTTGTTTATTGCTATGATTAAATTGTAAATTTATGCCAAAATTGACTTAATTAAGTAAGCTAACTATGAGGATAAAAGAAAAAAAAAAGTGAATTAAATTCTAAGTTAATTAACTCTGGTGATCTAATATGTGAACTAATAGTATATAAATGGAGGACAAAATCAATGGTACGAGATTTTGGACTATCCTCCCTAAATTAAGATAAAATATAAAAAAGAAAAATTGTTTTAAATGAAAAACGGTTAGAAATATTTACAATTAATAACAAAATACACAGTCTATTTACGATAGACTACTATTTGTATCTATCGTGACACAAATAGTAGTCTATCGCGATTTTACCGAAGCAAGATAAATTTAACAATGTTATAAATTTTTAATAATCAATGACCATATAAAAGATATGATAAAAGAGAACGTGAAATTGTTCGAGACAACTTGGTCCAAGATTCAAAATTTGGATTCAATATTTGATGTCTTCGACATTCTCCTAGATAACTCCTATGACCTAATAACATCAACCATGCAACATTTGTTTGCGTTGGTTCGTCTCTAAAGCTCATCTTACTGGGATATATTATACTTTAACACCATTTGTAACACCTCATGCCCATAATTAGCACCTAATGTTCGAGACATGCATTTGCCAACATTCTCTATATAAGGATCCTTTTAGTATACTTTGTTCTCTCTCACATGTTTCATTAGGACATTTCTTCCAGAAAACACCCAACATAAAATTGCTAAAAACTAAGCACACATTTAACTTTGAAATTCATATAATTGAGCCACAAAAAAGGAAGGTGCATGTTGTTTGTATAAGTAACAGCTATAAATTCTTTTACACTTCTGTTTTTTTGTTTTGTCCAAAAAAGCTTCATACCAATAGATATATTGTCTCACACTTATATGCCCATGATTTTTTTCTTACCTAAACAATGTTAGACTTCGGTCACATTCCTAAACAAAAATTATTTAGGATAATTATAGTGGATAGCAATTTTATGGTCAATAATTAATTGTACGCAAACATTTTTAAGGAATTGCAAATATAACAAGATCAATAAGTGATACTGTGTCGCTAATAGACTTCTGTTGCACATATAGTCTATCATTGATAGAATTTGAGAGCTTGAACTAAATTTTTATAATTTTTCTACATTATATTATATTTGATAATATTTTGGGTTCTAATCGCTATTTTTGCAATCATTCCAATTATTTGTAAAAAATCAAATATCCAAAGATATTTCAAAGAAATTATCAAAAAAAAGTAATCACTTCACTGCAGTGCAACCAACATGCAAAGCCACGTGTTAAGTTCTCAAACATAGAGTTTGAGGGAGGCCCCTACGCTAGTTATGGCCTCACTCAACACCTTGAAATTGGACTGGATTTGGATTGACCTCAATGGGCCATTGTTTTGAACGTGGGAAAAAAAGTCGATGTCATGAATAAAAAAATAAACCCAACTTTTTTTGCTTTTTTTTTT
>QLSR01000092.1:1043900-1079078 GCA_031780015.1 Citrullus colocynthis | reverse complement strand
ATTTTTTTTTTTTTTTTTTTTTTTTTTTTTTTTTTTTTTTTTTTTTTTGTAGTCATATAAGTAGCAATTAACCTTGTAGACAAAGAGATAGTTGTGGCATTTTCCCAATTACTTTTCAATCACTTTGTCTTTGATCTTTTGGCACAATCTACTTGGAATGTTGCTTTATCATTCAAAATCCCGTAGGGTTTAATATTTCTTAAGGTTTGCTAGATACCGCCGTCGTCCTAAATAAGTATTAATATCAGTTTAATTAATCAGAAAGTACCAAAAACACTATTTAAGATTTTTAATAGCTTTGATATTTGAATTTTTCTTACCAATATTAACTTTATCTGATTACTTTTTCAAAATGTAGAACATCCTTGTGTATATATATGAAAATTTCTATGCCATATGTGTGTCTGAAAAGATAGTGAAATTTTATGAAGAAGAAAGAATCGAGTATCATAAAGAATTTTTTTTTTTTTAATATAGAATAATATAACAAGATATATATATATATATATATATATATATATGATGGAATTGTAGGTTAAAGGTTTGCAAATGATTTATCCAGAGGTTTGTCTGTCCTTTGGTTAAAAAGATCCATGGATTTGCTATACTTCCTGACTTTGGTTCAAAACCTTTTTTCCTACAATGTATGGTAAAAAGGAGAAAAGAAAATTGCAAATTCTAATAGTAATTAGAAAAATACTATAAGAGATTGTTATAACTATAAGAGATATAGTAGGGTTAGTCTCAATCTTTATGTCGGATGAGTTCATAAATTCTAAAAAGTGTGCATTAAATTTCAATATTTTCAATTTTATATCTAATTAGTCTATCAATAATATTTTATCTCTTCCCTCAAATGTTAGAAACAAATTTTGATAACACGAGTAGATTTAATTGATTTTATGTGGGTCACTTTCAATTTTAGTTTTGTTAGTGAAATTGAGACTAATAACCTATATTAGACCATTTCTAAGTTGCAACTATTAAATATAAAGCCTCGCCTCAAAGTTTTGTGATGCATTGGATACTTTATAAAGTTAAAATGTCTATCAAATTTAGACATAATTTTTGGAAATTTAGAAAATAACTAGCATTTTAAGCAAAATGAATTAGGAAATTTCAACCTAACATATGCGTGATATGTAAATCAAACAAATTTATTTTGTGGCTAAAATAAAGGGATGGCGAAGGGATTGAAATAGTGCGTAGTTAAAACAGGATTTGAGTAGAGTTCGAATACTAACCTATTAACTTCACTCATTGTTTGGCCCAAAGAGTTCTTAAACCCATTAGATATTCACTAACTTATTAATTATCTAGATCTCATATTCCAACTACAATGTTACTCACCTAATGACCCCTTCTAAGTGATAAGAAATTGAATTAAATGGCTTTTTCTAATCAAGACAAGACAATACATGTACCTACCAACCAACTTGGCGACAATCCTCACAACCTGGAGTTGACAAGACTTGTAAAAAAGTGTCATTTTCATTTTGTCGCAAAATTATTGGTTATCTCACTAGAGGAAAGGGCAGCTACAATTTCCATCTCCTCTATGGACCATGCATGACCATGACAACAAACAAACGACATGTCGAGACCAAACTATATATATATATGTGTCTATATATTCAAATTCATAGATTTGTGGTGCAATGAACTAGACGTTCAAGATCAAGATGTGGATTAAGACACACACCATAATATAATTTGATAGCTTTTGGAGTATATAGTAGCTTTCGAGTTGGTGAAATGATATGTTCGCCATGTTGAGGATTAGGTCACAGTGTAGAACTCTAGTAAAATCTAGAGACATCAAAGGTTTATATATTTTGTTGATATGCGCCATTCTCGATGAGGTGAGTAACTGTATCTTGAATGAGGTGAGCGTCGAATTGGAGTGGTGAATTTAATTCATCTGCTCGAGATACCTATTGGAAATCCTCATACCTCTATGTGATGCTTGATCAAGTTTGGATTTGGATTGCATATACCTCAAGGTATTTTGATCGCCTCCCTCCCTTAAGTAAGGGAGTGTCTTTGCATTCTATAAGGAAAAAGTGTGGGGGGCTTTTTGTTGTGTGTCTAGCAGTTTGTACTTGGTAGGCACCAAGTTTCTGGCCGATGGTGTTATCTCTTACATTCAGGTAGGTCGGTTGGCCAAGCTCGTATCAAGTCGATTTTGAACGTCGACGTTGCTAGGCCTTCACCTTCCCGTGCTTTAGGTTGGAGTGTAGACGCATGTCCTCAATGATTGGACCACGTGGCAAGCCTTCAGTATACTGTTAACCATATTTATTACTGAATAATTTAGCTTTTGACAGAAAGTTTTAAGATTTTGTTTAATAAAAAGATGCATCTTTAAAATACATTTAGGTTAAATTACAAATTTAGTTCCTATAATTTGAATAAAGTTAAGATTTAAAAATTACAATTTAGTTCTCATTGTTTGATAAAACTTCACGGAAAATCTTTATAGTTTGATAAAATCTTGATAAATAGTTCCTATAAGAATAGTCTTATCCAACTATAAAACTAAATTTTAATTTTTTCCGAATTATGACCATTACGTACTAGTTTTTGTTTTGTGGGTAGAATCAAAGTTGAGAGACTTCGAGAGTGAAATAAATTACATTTAAAGAGCCTCCAGGTTTAGGCTCCTAATTTAACTATTTTCCCACTCACCAAGACAAGGTGGGGAAGATAATATACGTCAAATTATTATACCTGCAATGCTTATGAAATAAATGTCTACCTTTGCCAGTCACAAAAAAAAAAAAAAAAAAAGGAGAAACCTTTACCCTTCACACCTATGAAATGACCATTGACCAGTTATATTGGAGCATGATCTTGAATGGGAAGTCATGAGCAAACTCAATATTTTATTTTATGATTAACGTTAAAACAATTTTTATTGAACTAGTAATTTTTTAATTTAAAATTTTAAAGAACAAGAAAAAAGAAATTGGTGCCAAACATGTTTTTATTTTTTTGAAAAATTATTATAAAAACAAAAAAATATCAAACTATTTACAAATATGGAAAAAAATTTCTATCTCTCACTCAATATCGTAGTTTATCGTTGATAGATAATAAAATTTTTCTATATTTGTGAACAATTTGACTCATTTTGCAATATTTGAAAACATAATAACAAGATACAATTATCAAACATAATGGTTATGTTTTCTTCATTAAAAAAGAAAAAACAAGAAACATAAACATTATCAAATGAGTCCTAAATAATTTTAAAATATTGTTCCTTTTAAATAAGCCATTTCCTCCTTTCCTGAAATTATTATTCCTAACAATTTTAATTATGCCAGATAAAATTTAAATTAACAACTCTTCCTAAGAATTCAAACTTGACTACAGCAGTTAACATAATGAGTGTGCAACTATTCTACAAAAATACTACGAGAATTTTTAGAGTATAAGTCGATTGATAAAATACCTATTACCTTCCTCTTGATCGCAAAGGTTAGATCTCACCTCCCTTTCTTGAACAAAAAAAAAAAAAAAAAAAAAAAGTACGGTGAGTACCACTGGCAATACACTGCCATGCGTGACATGACATCCAACATTTGGACTTTCAAGATTTGAAAAATACCTTATTGATTTCAACTATGAGAGTTTGCGGTACCAAATTTGAATAACTCAGTCGGCTGCCCAAAACTGAGAGTCGAAGCTTATGATTTTTTACTAATAATGAAGGTATTAGCCGTGGATTCCATCTATCAATTTAATCAATCTTTAATTCCGACGTGGATAATTTTTTTTCTCTTTAAATGTTTGTGTATAATAACGTACAACAGATGATTAGAATTTAAAACTAAACCAAATTGTGTCTCTCACCTGCTTGGTTAGCTCGGTAGCTGATCTATCGCTTTACAAATCCAATCATCTGATCAATCAATTGATTGATTTAGCCAGCTCGCGCCCGAATTCCCACTACGACAGAGATATCAATTGCACCATAGGTCAACAATACATCATATCAAGATGCAATGAGGCGTAATCTAAGAGGTAAAAAAATTCTTACCGACTTATGGATCATACTCCTTTTATATCAAGCCGATCAAAGATTAATTCTTGAAGAGAATAATGCACTGACGCTACATAAGATTAAGCGAACAGATTATCATTCAAAAAATGACTTGCAGCCTTACAAAAGTCATCCGTCACCTAGTAAGAGTTTTGCAATTGCATTTTGTCACATTGAATTCAAAATCATCAAGAGCGTCCTTTGAAGTAGATCAGCGATTTCCTCGATCTACTTGTAGGTTGAGTATGTTGCCTGCAAACGGTGAGGTACACAAGTACAATATATTCTCCGTAACAATTTTAGTAGGCACCAAGGAATTTAGGAACCAACTCTAATCTAAAAGAGCCTCACTAACAAACTGAAGTTTTATTAATCAAAGCAACAAGATATTACATGAAAAGTTCTGTTCTATACTGTACTGCGCTAGTAATACTGGAAGCAAGAAGTAGAGAATTAAAGCAGAGATATTTGGGAATACCTAGCGTCATACAGAATTCTTATTTCCTTTAAAATTTATGACAAGGTGGACCTAGAATGTTGAAATTATGGTACACGGCACTCCTGTATATTCCATATTTCTTTGGCATACTGGGCGATTGTTCGGTCACTGCTGAATTTTCCACTCCCAGCCGTGCTCAATATTGACATCTTCAGCCACAATTGTCGGTCCCTGCAGAACACATAGGTTAGGCAAATCTTGTTTTTTACTTGGATGGTTTAAGATCGATTTTTAATCAAGCAGCAGTAGAACAAACCCAAAAACCATTAAGCTTGATTTTGATTGTTGAAGGTATGCTTTCAATGAATCTTACAACTATTGGAAGTCGAAGTTTACAAAGACTTGAAATATGGAGGCTTAGTCAATTATTAATCATACTGGACATGATGCCTCACCAGCAATCTAGTTGAAGCTGAGTGTATCAAATTATCTTCTATGGAGAAAGAAATAGTGCCTAACTGGCAAGGAACAAATCTTTTCCCACCAGCACTCACTCAAGCTATTTATTTACCCCACCATAAATTTGATAAGTAGCAATCCAATCTAGCAGTAGGACCATGAGAGAAAGCATAATCGTTGCATAGACAAAATTTCCATTATTGAGAAACAACCATTTGCCCTTATGCATACATGAATGGTTAGTCTGTTAAACTAAAATCTCTAAGTTACAAATAATCTTGCATACTGCAGCATCAGATAGTTTAGCATTAGCAGCATCAGTGAATCTAAATCATCAACCAAGAGGGGGAAAATAGAGTCAGTTTCTTACTTGTAAGCTTCATCTACTTTTGCCTGTGCATCCATGTAGGTTGAGAAGTCATGACCAACAAGAAAGTAATCACCACGGCCATAGCCTGAGTTTCCCTCAAGGGAATCCAAGAGAGGGCCATAGTCATAGTTTCCAAATGCACCACTCCTAATGAACTGTTTGGACTCTTCAAATCGAGGATCTGGCTTAAACTGCATAGTAAAAATGGAAAAGGAACTTGAATACAAATGGTAGGCTCTTCAACTAATTAAGAAGGACCGGTAATTTGAATTTGAAAGCACAATGGATGGATTTAAGGTCCACCATTAGGTCCTATGGTAGTAAACCTGCTATCCACTTTCATTAAGGTCTTCCTCATTCAAACATGAAGTCTTTATAGGCAAACCATGAAGACCATTACGAGTAAAGCATCAGTGTCATACAAATTTGAAGTTCATAATTTGAAGAATGTTCAATTCTTTCCTTTTAAAAAGAAATCTTTCCTCAACCACAATAATATTTGCATCAAGAAACTAAAAACATTAATTAATTGAAGCATAAAAGTAAAATATAAATTATAAGAAAACATAATAAATGAAGTAGACTTCATGAAATCCTGTTTTTATTTTAAAGACTCGAGTAGTTACTTGTCTTTATTTCAATATTGGAAATGGTCCTCAAACAAATATCTTTTACTTGCAATATTTAATTTTGTTTTTGGAAAAATATCAATTTATACCCCAAAACTTTAAGGGTTGTATCAATTGAAACCATGAATTAGTAATTGTATCAATTTGAATCCCAAATTTGAATCAATTAGTAAGTGCATCAATTTACACCTTCCATTTTGTTCCTTTTGGAAAAATCTCATGTGAAAATTATAATGACATCAATTAAACCCTTAAATTTTCATAAATGAATCAATTTAAACTCTAAGTACAAATTTCCTTTTAAAATCGTCCATGCATTTACTCTAATTGTCCCCTTTTATATAACCGACATTTGAAGAAATCTACACACGTTTGAAAATTAATACATGGATGATTTTCAAATTAAAGGTAATCATAATAAAGGGTCTAATTTGATTGGCTTATAAAAATTTAGGCATTTAATTGACTCTTTATAAGTTACATCTGATGTTGGTCGATCAAAATCTGGAGGAGGGTATAAATTGATACACTTACGAAACTTCAAAGTTTAAGTTGATACAATTATTAGTTCAAGGTTCTAATTGATACATTAATATTTGCCCTAAATGTTTTACGAAAAACTGGGAATTCAAGTATTTACTTAAAAATTCACATCATATAATTGGTAATCAATCGTTAGAATGGAAAAAAAAAAAAAAAAAGGCGGGGGAGGCAAGTTTTTTCTTTTCTTTTTTTTTTGTTTTCCCCCTACTCCCTCCTCAAGTCCTCCCCCAACAAAAAGAAAAAAAAAAAATTGTAATAAAACGTTAGAAAGGAAAAAAAAAAAAAAAAAGGCTGGGAACTCAATTTTTTTCTTTTCTTTTTGTTGGGGGAGGACTTGAGGAGGGAGTAGGGGGAAAACCAAAGAAAAAGAGAACAATAGATGGTGTTAAAATGAATACTACCAGCAAAGGGAAGCACGATATAATTGCATTGTGATTTTAACTTAAATGGCATATTACGTGCACTAATTTTCAGAAGGAACACAAAACAAAATATTGAATATGTAAAAGAGGAAGGCACACACCTGTCCACGTTCTCTCTCTTTCCGGAGCCTTGGGACATCATCTGCTGTTGCACCAAATAGGAAAAAGTTCTCCTCTCCAATTTCCTCTCTGATTTCGACGTTAGCCCCATCCAGTGTTCCTATTATGAGGCAGCCATTGAGCGCAAACTTCATGTTGCTAGTACCACTCGCTTCCATGCCAGCAGTGCTGATATGCTGTGATAACTCACTTCCTGGGATTAGCTTCTCTGCCACAGACACATTGTAATTTGGAACAAATACAACCTGAAAGTATTGCCGTAACAGCAGAGTTAAACAGAAGTAAATGCTTCAAGAAATCATTACCGCACCGTGGGTAATGATTTAAACATGGTTATATAAATAATTCTCTCTTCTTTTCACCCCTTGTTCGTGTTTCTACGAGGTATTATATCTGATAATATTGCTCATTTATAGATTTCAATTCTCAAGAAATATTTTCATATAAGAGAACAAATTTATAGAAATTAATAATAAGTATAATAATATTAAGGGTTGTTTTTAAATATAAGAAAATGAACCAAAATATTTACAAATATAGCAAAATTTCACTATCTGTCTGCAATAGACCGCGATAGACTACTATCTGTGTCATGATAATCACGGATAGTAGACTATCGTGATCTATCGTAGTCTATTGCAAATAGACTGTGATATTTTGCTATTATTTGTAAATATTTTCAACAATTTTGTCATTTAAATATAGCAAAATAAGTCAACATATTTACAAATATAACAAAATATCATGTCTATCATTGATAGACATTGACAAATTACTATCATCTATCCCTGTCTATTAGTGATAGACATGATAGTGATGGTGTCTATCGTTGTATATCACAGATAGACAATGATATTTTGCTAAATTTTTAAATATTTCCAGCAGTTTTGTCATCTAAAACAATTACCCTAATAATAATCTGCCAGAGAAATCACACATTTAAAACATATAATTCTAAAATCATAAAGCAAAGGGAATACGGAAATAAGCAATCTAAATCCAGCGGAAAGGTTTAGAATAACAAATTATACTGAAGTCTTTGATATCTCCTTTCTAACTTTATAACATATTGGCTAATTTTATAATTTCTAAGAGAAATGAATATGAACATTCAAGTCACTAGAGAACTAACCTTCAAGTAGCCATTGACCTCAGGATCAGTGTTGACAACTGCACCAACATCATTTACCAGCTTGACTATTCGCTTAGCATTTGTATATGTAGCAAATGCTTTTCCTCCAATCATAATAGTCCGTGGAGTAGTTTTCTTCCGGTCTTCAGGACTCATTTCCTGACAAAGGTCCCGTAAAATGACTACAATATTCTTTATTGTGTGTTTAACAAATAAAGTAACAATCTGAAACAGAAACAGTTCTTGCTCATACTGGATCTATATATTCAAACAGTTAGTCCACTTAATTAAACATTATATTCCACTGCTCATGAAATGGTAACAGCATAATAAGCAGGCAGAACACAACCTAAAAATATATATATAATGAGCAAATTGAAAAGAACAGCGTCAATTTCTTGGCTATATTGCAGATAGACTTGAATAAATGATCAAATCTGAGATCTGATGACACATGCTAGTTAAATCACCAATTGACCCAAAAGTTTAAGCTGATGGATTACTGTAAATTTTTTAACATTTCCCTTCACTTGTAGGCTTAAAAATTTGTAGAAGATCTAACAAGTAGAAATCAATATCAATTGCGGAAGAAGAAACATTACAGAGGTTTTGAACATAAGACCTTCCGCTCTGGCACCATGTTAAATCACAAAAAAAACATAAGACGGTGGGTTATGAGACATTTAATTATTTTGACACTATGACAGTTGCTTTCACCCCACAACTCATACATTACTTGTTTGTTTGTACAAGAACCAGAAAGAAAATTTGATAATATAGTGGATGTGGAACGTAGCCAAGGAGTATCTTATACCTTTAACTTCTTGTATCGATAGATTGCACCCAAGATATTCAGCAGTTGCCTTTTATATTCATGTATACGCTTAACTTGTATGTCAAATAAAGTATTCGGATCAATGCTAATGCCAGTCACTTGCTCTATATACTGTGCCAACCGCACCTTGCTAGCCATCTTGGCAGATGCCCATTCAGCTTGAAGATCTGCATTGTCTGCAATCTTTTGGACGGATCATAGAGAGAATGAAATTAGACTCTAGATAATCAACAGATAAATTATGAATAAATTAACTACCAGTCAAGACATACTTTTCGGAGACCTGCAAGCAGGTCAAGGTTGGTCACCCAGTCTTCTGTTTTCAGCCATTTGGTTATTATGTTACTTAGGTCAGGGTTGCAAAATCGGAGCCATCGACGTGGAGTAATCCCATTCGTCTTGTTTTGAAATTTTGTTGGCCATATTGCTACATAATCTGCGAATAATTCAGCCTTTAAGATATCAGTGTGCAACTGAGCAACACCATTTACCTACAACAACGATAGGCAAAAACCACGTCACAGAAGTAGCAATAAGGTAGCACACATTTGAATAATATATAATAGGAAGCAAACCCAAGATGAAAAAAATCTGACAAGGATATCCACACTACGATCATAACTCTCATGTTAAATCAGGACAAAGTTCTAAAGGAAATAATATGAGATCCTCCTTATAAGATTAACAACACTAAAATCAGATAGGTAAATTCTAAAGGACAACTTTTTGTAAAGAAAATGAGGTCCTCACTTTAAGGACAACTACCATGCTTGAATAGAAGAATAAAATACATAAACTACCCTATTTTAAAGTAAGATTTCTCACCGAATGTGCAGATACAACGCACAAGTTAGCCATCCGAACCACTGGCTTCTGAGGATTATTATCCAAGATGCGCAAACTGTCTATCTTATGCTCAAGATTATTTCGAGCAGCATGGATCATCGCCACAAACTGTAAGGTTTTTCCAAGCTCTATAAGAAATTATCTTAGTAGATCAAATTGCATTACAATAGTGTTGAAAGTAGAAAAACAACTTCTAAGGTGACGTTTCTACCCTCTTGTCAATCTCTTCAATAATTTCCATATGGCGCGGAAGGAGCTTCCGCATCACATGTTGTGACCATTTCTCAAGTGCTTCAGGAAGGACGGTGTGGTTGGTATAAGCAATAGTCCTGATCCAATTGTCAACAGTCTCAATTTAGCTTCTAATTCCAAAACATAATAACGCAAAGATCTCAATATCATGGAATATCTGAATATATTCTTACACCTTGTAGTTATATCCCATGCTTCATCCCATCCAAGGCCTTCATCATCCATCAGTAACCGCATCAGTTCAGGAATTGCAAGGGTTGGATGAGTATCATTTAATTGCACTGCAACTCTGCTTGGAAACTCAACCCACTCCCATGAATCTTTCCCTTGCTTTCTCTCCTTAAATCTTGAAATTATGTCCTGTAATTGACTTTACTATCCTTGTCAGAAGAAAAAGAAAAAACCAAAGAGCAGGTAGCAAACATGCACATAATCATCGGAAACATTGAGTTACAATTTCTAAATCTCAAACAATTAGTAGCAAAAAGCACCTACGTCTGCAGGAAATTTCAGCCAAACAAACCTAATAACTGTACGACCAAATAGAAATATTGTATTTTATAGTTGAATGATATAGTTGTCAACATGAACATAGTTCACTTTGTTAGGCATCATAATCTCAATCAAATATCCACTCCACATGTTGTTGAACTCAAAAAAGTTAGTTGCATGATATAGTTACCAAATGCTCAAATCATGATAAATCTTTTTCTTTCCTATAGCACAATTGTAACTTAAACAAAATGAAATATAATTGTTCATGCTAAAATATTTAAAGAAGCATATACAAACATAATTTTTGAACCATCTTGAGATTCTTAATATGCTTCAATGTTGAAGGAGGGATATTCCAGGCCAACACAAGAATAAAATTACCCTCGTGAAAAATAAGAAAACGAAAAACAGTCTCCCAACCTGGAGTGACGCACTGCAAAGAAAAAACTGTTGTTTTAGTCGCAAGAGTTTTCCGTTCTCTGTAGCATCTCCAGGATATAGAACGGCACATATCTGCAAATGTAAAAATCCGTTGATGCAGGCCAATGTCATGAACAGCCTTTCAAGTAGGATAAGTGATAATAAACCTGTTGAGCTCTAGAATGAAGCTGTGCAGCAGATTCATACTGCCCATCATTGAATTGGAAAAGGTCAAAATCATCAGCACGTGCTTTTGCTTCCCACAAGCGAAGACTAATAGTATTCTTGGTTTTGTATCCTGGAATTGGTACATCATAGGCTAAAGCTTGTACAATCTCTCCTCCAATCCATCTTCGGCTGTTATGTACGCAATGCACAACTTTCACTAAGCCAAGAGTTATGCCCAAAGCAGTGAAGTTAATTCTTAAAGTAAGATGATTAACTATGGCATATATTTTGGCCCTCAAACAATTTTAACTATAGTGTCTTCTCAAAATGGACTAGTTGAGGTAATTAATTCAGTCAACACAGAAAACTCACGATCCATCAGGCTTGACCTCCACATGACCAAAGAATCTGACAGGGAAGACAACATCATGTCTTACAACTTCCCAAGGACTAAACTTCTGCATGATTTCCACAAATTTAAGTGTCAAAAGATGTCTGAAGTAGAAATATATTAATTAAGGGTTTTCTCAAATGGGGACTTAACCTCAAGCCAATCCTCAGCTATTTCCTCCTGCCCATCCTTTGTGATCCGCTGCTTGAAAAGCCCATATCTGTACCTCAAACCATAACCCCATGCAGGCAAATTTAAAGTTGCCATAGAATCCAGAAAACATGAAGCAAGCCTTCCAAGTCCACCATTTCCAAGGGCAGCATCTTTCTCCTATGAAAAGTCATTTATAATATCAACATTGTGCATGTTAAAAGGTCAGATATAAACACAGGGTTACTTAACTAAACTCAAATCTAAAAGGCTGAGATAATAGATCAACTAGGGGTGTATATGGATCGGATTGGGTTGGGTATGTTTTTGGACCAACACAAAAATTCGAGTTGGTTGGATTGGCAACCCAAAAGACCCGAATAAAGTCTCCAACCCAAGTAACCTTTAAATTTTGGGTTGGGTTGGGTTGTCGGCTTATTATTTTTTTTTTTAATTTAAAACGTAAATTTATCTATAACACATATGACTAATTACTAAAATCTCATAAAATTCAAATGTTAAATACCAAATATTTATGATATTTATTACAAACTTTAAGTAACGACAAACATCTTAACAATTCTAAAAGAAAAATATTAAAAATATACAAATATAATTCATCAATCCAAAGTAATCAAACTTTAAACAAAGAGAAATATATATATATTTTATTAACGGATTGGGTTGGGTCTGCCCAAATTCTTTTTTAGTCGACCCGCTGGGATCCAACCCAACCCGAGAAAGATAGAAAATGTTTAACCCAACCCAACCCAAGAACAAAAGTAATCCAACCCAACGCTTATACTTTGGTTGGGTAGTCCGAGTTGTTCGGGTTGTCAAGTCATTTGGACACCCCTAAGATCGACAAATTCATACACTAGCTAAATGCCAGCAGGATGCAGATAAAGCATAAAAAATATAAAATGCAACTAGAAGTTTTTATATATTTATGTGCTCATTGATTCCTGGAAAAGCTGAAGCCGACATTGAATTATCAGATAATATAAATTAATTTACATTGAGGATATAGACTGACAGTCGTGCATGAAATTTTCAGTGTCCTAAATGGGCTATTGGTAAAAAAAATATATGGTTTGAGAGTATAATACCGATGGTTGAAAGGCTTAGATGTGTAGCATTCAGTACTTCTCTACTTTTCAACTAATGATAGCTTTTTTTCTTTCAAGGAAAGCTACATAGTATTCAGTGGAAAAAAAAGAGGGAAATGGTGCATCCTGAGTTCAGATGATGAGAAAATTTTAAATAACCTGTTCAACCAGTTCCTCAAGATCATGTCCTAATTTATTCAAAGCATCAGCATAAGCATCCTGAGTATTCAAGTTTCCGATTGCGTTGGTCAAAGCTCGGCCCTGAAGATACTCCATTGATAAGTAGTAGGTTTGTTTGGGATCAGCTTTGTGATAATGCAAGTAGGTCTCATTCCATTGCTGCAGGGTGAAGGACAAGAAGTAGCATCATTAGTTCAGCCACCATCCGTTCAAAGTTAGTACAGATTGTTTCATATTTCGACCAAATGAAAAATGCAATCACTCATCATAATATACTCAAATCAAACATAAGAGACCAGTCAACTCAAATTTAGCTACACACTTTGTCGTCTCTTATGAATTATAGATGCATAAAACACTTATCAAACTGGAATCTGATGACTAGTTGTATCTCCTATCTGTAATCTTCATCAATTGCAGAATGCTTTTAATCCTTGATAACAAACGTCAAATGTGATTGTAAACAACTCAGATCACGCAATAAATATCAACCCGATGCTATAACCAAATATTGACCCTTGAAGCGCATCAGGACATCAGAAACGTTCAACTGGTAGGCGCTCTTGAATAATTTCAAATACCTAACTATTTGAAAGATAGTAACACTACAATACCCCAATAAAGAACAAAAAGATGATTCTTAAATCAAAGAGTCAACAAAAAAAGATATATATCATCTCATAAAGGAAGATTCGACCAAGACACAGGTCATTGCCCACAAGGAAAGTTAAAAGAGTTAGAAATCGCACTTGTACAAGCCGATCGCGAACACTCTCAGCAGTCGCATAATACGCTTGCTCAGGCTCGAACTTGAAGAGAGAAAAATGAGGACTATAAGCTGCATGATAATTGATATTAGACGCAATCTCATCCGGTTCTTCCGCTAAAGGATGCGCAACCGCAGGAATTTTCGCCGAACCGGCAGAAACCGCAGTTCCATTAGTATTCGCACTCGACATACTCAGAGTCCACAACGAAATGAACCTGAAACAAAACAATAACCAACAATGTAGAAGAGAAAGCCAAAACCACCGAGAATCAAACTAGTAAGCCCTAATTAAAACGTAAAAACCAACAAGAATCACCATACTTGCTGCTTCGACGGCTTTTCCTTCAAAATTTCCGAAACGATTTCCACAGAAATCAGAATCAGCTCCAGTAATAAAAAAGCAGTAGAAGCAATGGAAGCGGTGGAAGATATTTTGAGGAGTGTGATGAAAGTGAAAGTGAAGGCGGAGAGGAATCAGTGCAAAACAAACTTGAAAAAGGTAATGAGGACAAAGAAAACGGAAGACGTATTTGGAGTTTTGCCGAGAAAATATCAAAAAAGTGGGAGAGGAAAGTGTAGTAATGGAGGTGATTGAACCATACGTGACGATCACATGGAAATGAATGGATCCAAGAGAAGATGGGAGAAATCGGCGGGCAAGAATCTCCGACTTTGGAATTTGGAGCTTAGATTTTTATGGTAATTTAACTTTAATTTGTTTACAAAAAGAAAAGCGCTTGCCGCCCGCACTCACGGAATGAAGCTGAAAACTGAAAAGTACTTCGACGGTTGAGGAAGAGAGACCAAAACCCGTCACTTCGCGGGGTTGGCCCCCTCTTCGGTGCTACTCCAGCCACTTTTTCTTTTCTTTTATCTTAAAAATTAAAAATATCAATTTCAACCTCTTTTCAAATATTAGAAAAGAAAACAAAATTTTACCATCTATTTATGATAGACCGTAATAAAATGCGATAGACTACTATCTATATCGCGATAGACTATTATCTATATCACGATAGACACTGATAGTAGATAGACGGTGTATTTTGCTGCTAGTCATAAATATTTTCTGCAGTTTTGCTATTTAAGATAACTTTGCTAAAATTTAGGAATGGTTTTAATTTAAATCATAATTTTTGTAAGTGTATTGGTTTACACTTTCATCACATGGAGAAAATGACATGTGAAACTCATTTATATCCATTAAACCTCTAAAAATTCATAAATGAATCAATTTAGATTCATAACGAGGATTTTCTTTGAGAATCGTCCACGCATTTATTCTAATGATCTATTTTAAAAAATTGATATCTAAAAAAATCTACACGTATTTGAGAATTAATACATAGATGATTTACAAAAGTAATTGTAATGGAGAGTCTAAATTAATTAACTTATGAAAATATATGAGTCTAATTGACTCAAATAATAAGTATGATACGATATTAGTCAAACGAGATTTTGACAAGGTTGTAAATTGATGTATTTATGAAAGTTTATGATTTAAACCGATACAATTATTAGTTTAGTGTATTTTTATAATTTAGTTAGTGTTTTAATAGATACAACCCCCAAAGTGTAGAGGAATATATTGATATTTGACCAAAATTAAATTATACAAAATACTCTTGTTCTTTAAGATAAGTTTATGTTTTGGACTTTGAAAAGTTACATTGAAAACTATTTGGGCTCCATTTGGTAATTATTTATATTTTTTTTTAATTGTATGTTGTTTCCCACTATATTTTTTAATTATGGTTTTCATATTTTCTAATCTTTCCAAATTCAAAAACAATAACTACTTTTAAAAACTACCTTTTTTTTTTTTTTTCAAAAATCGGTTGACTTTAAAAACACTTCTAAATTGTAAACAATAAAACATACAAATTAATAGATGGAAGTGATATTGTCTACAAAAAAAAAATACGCAGTGTTTATAGGTTTAAATTTCAAAAATAAAAGACTAAAAATGAAGTTGTTACCAAACTCGCCTGAATTTTTTATTTCTTGTTTTGTTATTAATTCTCTACTTACATTTTTTTTTTTAGGAAAATACTTTTATTAAGGTGTCACTAGAGTGATAATAGGACGATCGTCCAAAAGTAATTGGTTTAGAATCTAGGGAATGTTGGAGAGCCAATATACATTAATTTTCTTCATTACCTGAGCTATGACAAAATTAAAAAGAAATGGATTTGAGGCTTTCGCTATTTATGATTTTTTAAAAAAAATAAGTAAGTTTCGAAACTATAATATATTAACATATTATATATACATATAGTTTCGAAAAGTCTGTTTTTGGTTTTATAATTTAGCTAGGAGTTCAAGTGTTTTTTTATGAATATAAAAACCACAATAGAAAAATGAAGGAAAAACAAACCTAAATTTCAAAAAACTAAAAATAAAAAACGAAATTATTACCAAATAAGTGCTACATTTATATTCTTGAACTTCGAAATAAATTATTAGCCTTATTTAAATTATATATTATAAAGTGCGCGTGCTTTTTTCAAATAGTGGGATCAAATTGTCAAACTGACACGTTATAATAATCGATTTACAATACAGTTTATGACGAAAAGTGAACAAATTAAATTTCCAATTTGACTACATTTATAAATGATATGAAAATAAAAGAGAATAAAAAAAGATAATTTTGAACAAGCATATTCAGATGGCTCCATGAGGTTCTTGAATCACGTTTCAAAATTATATTATGATAAATTGATGTAACTTGGAAGACTCGTTCATAGACTATATGCACACACTCTATTGTATGGTCTAGTCTGATTTTTTGAAAATTGTTTAAACACTATATTGATCCATCACGTCTCCCATTGGATAGGAAAGCACATGCTCCAAGACTTTTTTCCAATAAAATATAAAAGAAAATCAACCATGAAGACTAAAACAATTTTTTATAAAGTATTCCAAAATATAAGAAATGAGTTATTTGACTCAATACGTAGCCCACTCATAGGCTTAACCATGAGAGCTAAAGAGATCATCTCATATTACAATATCAACAAGAATCAATAATCATAAAAGTCAATTGATAGAGTCATCATGAAAGTTAAGAAGGTTGTTGAGACCGATCCATAGAGTCGGTCTGGACTTCATGAACTATGAAGGCTAACCCATAGAATCAGTCGTGATCGTCTAATTATGCCTAGGTGTTTTTCTATTAATAAATTGATTTTCGAGATTATTTTAAGTTAACTATATGAGAGATTAATTGTCAAGTGACCGTTACATTTTTTTTATATAATCTAAAGGACTAAAGGACGAAAAACATTTGCGGTACGTTGAAAACACTCTAAGTTCTCCAATCTCTTAGTTGTTTAAATTATTACTAACTTAATCGTCCAATGTCAGTGGTTACGCACCACTCGGAGGCTAAATTTTCTTGTCTTGTAGGACAATTTGTTTGATTCCTCCAAATTATTATAAATTCACAGTTGGTATCAACATATTAAACGTAATTCACAATTATATATTATGCAGCATAGAAGAGCCTCACACGAAACTAATGTATTTGATTATATGCTGTTTAGGGAATCTTACATCATAGTAACAATTTTGAAAATACAAAATATACAAATAATACCTTAGGCCTGGGGGTGGAATTTATAAAAGAAATATCATTACAACAATAAAAATACATTTATGGATCTTTTTACCTATATTCTATGAACAATAGGTACGAAAAACTTCACCCTTGTGAAGGGAATGCCTAAGTTGGTGACTTATGCAGAAATGAATTTGTTGTACAAATCTTCGTCCTCTTTAATACCAAAAGAAACATAAAGGTTGTTTTTTGGATTTCGAACTGGGAATTCTGCTGAACGAAGAGACTCCGAGCAAGAAGATGATAATAATCTATCTCTATATTCTTTTCGAATTCCCCATAACTCCTCACCACAGGTTTTCATCGATGGTCGAGACGGTCTCGAAGGATCAAGGCATCGGCGAGCCAATTTGAGCATATTCTCCATGGTCGCTGTGGATGCAGAAGTCCTTCTCAGTCTAGGATCCATGGCAATCACCGCTTCTCCATCTTTCAGCTTCTGCATTGCCTGCATATATATGCAAGTTTTTATCACGTCTCCTTCTATATGATCTTCTATTATGATATTTAGTTTCGCTTTGTTGTATGTATGCGTCAAATCTATAGTGGGGCTATTTAGCTCCTCCTGGGCTGGCTTAGAATTAAGAAGCTGAGCCAACGTTTGTTATGCAAATTTGTTTGTTTCAGATTATAGTTTTGTTACATTAAATTACATTTTCAGGCTCATTCTATAATGAAACCCACTTTTATTCTGTATATTAACTTTTACTTATCATAAATCATGAACTAGATTCAAGTCACACAACCTTATAGTTTTAAGAATATTCATTTGTATAATCCAAACAGATTTTACAAACCCAAGTTTCCCAATACTAAGCTTATTAATATCATCTCTTTAAGCCAAAGTAAGCACAATTCAACTAGAATACAGATGTGTTAGCGACTAAGAGATCCATGGTTCAAATCTCCTACCACCATTGTACTAAAAAAAATCTCTTTGAGGTCTCTCTCTCTCTGACGATCTCGTACCTTTCACAAGTGATGGGTATATTTTGTTTCTTGGCACTCTCTTTGTAATGCCAACCTAAAACAGAGGGATAGAGAGCTTTGGCTGGAAAACAAACGACTGTGCTCTTATCATAATAAGGCAGATTGGAGTCCTTTTTCTCACCCCTTATGTCCAGGCATGGCAGAAACTGCTATAGTTCTTTTTGAGCTACTCTAGCCATTAGTTCCTAGAGATAAATTTAAGACAAGACCTCACGATACGGCAGATTATCGTAAATTTTCTTAATGTATTCGGGAGACTTCAGACAACTTAGACACATGGATTTTACTCGCATGACATGTAGAGGTTCTAAACATAGTTAGGCCAATATGAGTTCTTACCTAATAATGGTTTACAGTAAACAGGAACATACCACTTGAAGAAAAAGATGGGTGAAATAAACACCACACTGGAAGATATATTGGTTTAATGTAATATCGCATTCAAAACTAAGAGTGGAAGCAAGGTGGATAAAATTCCTGTCATGTGATGAGCACTTTCACATTTAAGAGACCAGAAGGAATCAATTCAAGCCTTGCAAACTTTGCGTAATTTGCACTTTTATATGATCGTGATGTCACAAGTTGTAGCAAGAATATAACTCTAAAGTCATGAAACTTGGGGTTTCTAAACAGCTAAAACGACATGGCGAGAATTTGATATTCAACGTGAGAGATGAAATTCTTAGACTGTATCTATGGTAGAATAATAAACAGTAATTATAAAGTAATAGAATGGAAATCACTTTAGAATCACTTTATAAAAATTTGACGTCTGCAGATTCACTTCTAGATAACTTAAGATTGATGAAGTCACTTTAGATAATGTAACGAAACACACAAGGATTTTAATTAAAACCTTTTTCATAAGAAGTGTTTAAATTAGGAGGTATGTCATACTCCTTTTATAGCAAGGCTTCTCAAGAGAATTTGATATTAAATTGCAAGGTATAAAGGATCAAAATTATGTTATGGAGCAATTAATAAAATACTAACCCATCTTATAGTTACTCTTTCTTTGATATCCCTCGTTGTTTCAATTGGGTGTCTTCCAGTCATGAGCTCTACCAACAACACACCGAAGGAGTATACGTCACTCTTCTCAGTGAGCTGATAAGTCCTTAGGTATTCAGGATCCAAGTACCCAGCTGTTCCTTTAACTTGGGTTGAGATATGTGTAATGTTAGAATCTTCTGGAACAAGGCGTGCAAACCCAAAATCTGCCACTTTCGCCCGTAATTTCTCCGTGATTAGAATGTTTGAAGCCTTTATGTCTCTATGGATTATTGGTGCATCTGTCAGTTACATAGTAGAAATTTAGATTCAGATTTCTCACTGCTTCTACAATAATCCATCAGGTAACATATAGTTGAACTCAGCAACTGAACAACATGAGCTAGTTTAGTTTGTATTTTGAAGTGATTGTGATTCTTTAGCCTCTAGTCTAATAATAGAAATTTTTATTTGTACCACAGATGAATACAGACTGATATCAGATTAGCAGAGATTAGGGAAGTGCTTGCACTCCCTAGACTATCTGTAGGCTACTCATTTCCATGGAAGCTATCAAATGCATATTACGAAAATCGTGTGCATACCATTGTACATGTGAAGGTAGGTGATAGCATGAGCAACATCAATGGCAATGTCCAGACGCTCTCCAATCTCAAGGTCGACTCCTCGCTTGCCTGCAATAATGAAATAACCTTCTTGACACTGTCTCCCTTAACATAGCAATAAGCTCGTTCCGAGTTCAATGCATACATCAAGAAGATATCATCATTCAAAATGATTCACCGAGATTGCTTACCATCGAGATGTTCCCGAAGATTTCCATTGCCAACGTATTCAACAATAATGATCCTCTCATCTCCTTGCTCCAGATAACCATACAGACGTACCAAATTCAGATGCTCGATTCTTGACAACGTTTGTATCTCATTCCTGAACTCTTTCAACAAACGCCTCTCATTCGTATTCTGCCAAAAGTATCAAATCTGTCATGTTCGCTGAATTGCAATGACTGAAATTAGCCTCCAATCCACAAATGCATATCGTATTGAATTTCTGAATGAAGGGAAATCAAAACCCTACATCGCCACCAATATTAACCCTAAGCATTTAATTGTCAAATTTATATTAATATCATTATTCAATTCATAGCTTTAGCAGTTCTTTCCATTGAAAATCGCAAGCTCAACCTCGTGATGAACTCAACCTATTCCATAACTTTCAGGAGATGAAACAGTAACCTAATCAACAATGATGGATTGAATTAACAGAAAATAACTTCAACTTCGTACCCTTTTGGCTCGCTTTACGGCAACAAGAGACCCGTCTTTGAGCTTCCCTTTATACACTGTTCCAAATGCTCCAGCCCCAAGAACATTCGCGGCAGAGAAATTGTCCGTCGCCTTATAAATTTCTTCAATCGAGAATCCCGCAGCTGCGAAAAATCCGCTGGGGAAGCTAGACGAGGAACCATACGAACCACACGAAGCATACGAACCAGAAGACTTCAAAGTCGACGAGTTCTTCCCGTAGCTTCCCGTCGAATAAGCTTAAAAACCAAAGAAAGCAAAATCAATTTACGCATCAATCAGCTGTAAATCAAACAAACAAAAACCTCAAACAAAACTCACAGTAGACTTCTCTGCTGCCGAGTACAGAACGATCCGAAGAATCCTTCTTCCCACCAACGAAAATAGATTTCAGAAACCCAGAAAGTCGGTTAACAGCCGCTTTTACGAACTTGTACGAGAGTACAGAATCATTATTCCGCTTGTTTAGAGCACCGGAACGGCGTTCGTTTCTGGATTTGGAGTTCTGTGATCTTTGAGACTGAAATTGAGGACTAGAATCGTCTGTGTTCTTCATTTGCAGAACAAAAATTCTGCGAATTCTAGATTTGGCAATCTGATCATCATTGATTCATTATCTGGCAGCGAAAATTTAAGCAGTTGAATTTAAGTAGAGAGATGATTAGATGGAAGCATTAAATTTTAATTTATGAAAGACCGGGCCGCTTGGTCAAGAAGAGAAGGAGGAATGTTCGTTAGTTTTTTTTTTTAGGGTTAATTTGGTTTTAGGGTTTAAAAATACCAAAAATGCCGAAAAAGTCCATGCTTACGGTGGAGAGTTATCGGCTTTCCGCGCTTGACTCTGTCTTTTCACCGACTGGTTTGCTTCGCCGGCCGGCGCAATAATGCTCCGTCTCTCTTCTCCCTTCTTTTTTTCTCTCTCTCTTTCTTTTCTTTTTAATAAATTATTGGATTTTATTATTGAAAAAAAAAAAAAAAGAAAAAACAAAAAAACAATGGACTAATTCACAAGTTCTCTTCAATTATTATTATTATTATTATTTTTACCTCAAACTTTCTAGTACAACTATTATATTAGTTACTATCTTCCTTTAGCTTTAAAAGTGTGAGAAAAACTTAAAACAGTTAAAGATTTTTTCTTTTCTTTTCTTTTTTTTCTTATAAAATGATTGCCCTCAAGTGTTATTTTTAATAGATTGGTACATTACATATTTGAAACTTGATTAAATTGTAAATTTTATTGCTATGGTTTATAAAAAGTTATTATTTAATCTATATAGTTTATGATTAGAATTTAGTTCCTATAGTTTAGAGACTATTTATGAAATTTTTTTACTTATTAAATTATAAAGATTAAATTCAAGAAATTGTTATTTTTAATCTAAGACATTTTTTATGGGACAAAACTAATTTATTTTTTTTTTTTTTGCAAAACTTCTTTTCTAACTCTAATTTGAATTTTAAAAAAATAAAATTGATTTAAGTTTTAAAAAAATGATATTGACTAAAAAAAATCAAATTAGCTCAAGTTTAAAGGAAAAAACATTGAACTAGTAAAAGAAAAGAATTTAAAAAAATGCTGTTGAAAAATTTCCAGTAAGCTTACAAGTAAAATTTTTAATAGACTTAATTTCTTTTCTTTATTACTTAATCTAATTTTATAATAAAAATATATATTTAATCTAATTTAATTTAATAAAAATATAGTTATTAAATTAACTTAAATTTAATCTAATTTGTTAAAATCTTCCCACAAAAACCTTGGTTGTTTATTTTCAACTTCCCGTAATAAATATATTTTTATTAAATTAAATTAAATAGATATATTTTTATTACAAAGAAAAAAAGTTTCTCAATTTGCGATAGATCGTAATAAACTATTCTATGTGTCATGATAGATACAGATAGATACAGATAGTAATTTATCATATTTGTTATTAGTTGTAAATAATAATTTTGTTATTTAAGATAATTTTCTAAAAAAAAAAAAAAAACTTAAGCCTATTGAAAATTATTCTTCTCAGCTTACTGGAAAATTTCTTGGTGGGAAGCTTATTGGAAATTTTTCAATAGCATTCTTTTTCTTTTTCTTTTCTTCTACCAATTTCATGTTTTTTCCCTTGGACTTAAGCTAATTTAAATTTCTTTTTAGCCAATATCATTTTTTTAACTTAAACCAATTTCATTTTTTTTAAGTATAAATTTAGTTAGTTCAAGTGAACTAATTTCTATTCTCGTAACTCTTAGTTTAATTTTTTCTAACAAATTCGATGAATTCAATTAACGAAAGTCCCTCAAACTCAATCAATATCAACAACATCTCGTGACCGGTTAGGCTGGTTGATTTTGTCAGAAAAGAAAGTAGGTTTCACGGGTTCATTGATTAGTAAACCTTCGGTGCTGAGGTCAGGACCGTGGTTGTTCGTCTCTGGTTTGTTGGTTGATAAGATCTTTGAGATTCATCAGTCAACTGGGTTGGTTTGGCAAAAATTTTAATTAAACAGGAATTCCCCATAAGGAAATAGTTTAAAGTTTTTTCTTTTAAGTTACCATTCTTAGTTTGAATTAGAGAAAAAGTTCTCATGAATTTCCCATAACAATAGAAGATTTTCTATTTTACAGCTCTTAAAAGAAATTTTACATAAAAATTTCAAGTAATTGAAAAATCCTAAGGAAACTTTTATTTATCAAATTTGATCTTTTAAAAATAAAACAAATCTACAATAAATATTGGTTCAAATTTTTCAAAAAAAAAGAAAGTAAACAAAACAAAATAGAAAACTAAGTTTATTAGACAAACTTAAAAGGGTGTGAACTTATTTAACATAATATTCAAATTTTTGTGTCTAATTAAATTTCTCAACTTAGTAACATTGAACTCAACCAAAAAAAAATTATCATATTTAATATTCTTTAACTTAATAAATACATTATATGTCTAATAGGACATTCAAGTTTCAATTATTAGTGTACTACAAAAAGTTTAAGCAATTGTTTCTTAATTGTAAAAATATATCGAATAAATAATAACATAGTGACCACAAAATTGAAAACGGAAGGAATTAATTTCAAAATAGAAAGTTTAGGTATTTATTAGAAACTTTGTAGGAAAAAATACATGTAGTCCCTAGATTTTGAATTTAGTTTTTATTTAATTCCTAAATTTAAAAATATTACATTTTTAGTTCTTAAGTTTCGAGTTTGACTTCAATTTAGTCTATGTTTGAAAATGTTACACTTTTAATCTTTTAAGTTTTGATTTTTGTTTCAATTTGGTCCACAAGTTTCAATATTTATACTTTTAACTTCTATTAATTAATTTAAAATAATTATGAAGTAAAATTTTAAAATTAATTTTAAAAGTGATAGAAAAAATAGTGAACTTTTAATTCTTCTAGATTAATTAATAGATATTAACACTAAGAGTGAGTATTTAGTGAAAAATTTATATTAAAGGTGTAAAATTTGAAACGTATGGACTAAATTGAAATAAAATTCAAACCTAAATGGTAAAATTGCGACATTTGGAAATCTAAGGACTTAAAAATGTAACATTTTGAAATTTTGAAACAAATAAAAACCAAACCTAAAACCTAAGGATCAAAAAAGTAATTTTCTGCGCTTTTTATACTTATTAAACCGCTTAAACACAAACTTAAAATTTTGAGAACTTATGACATACTTTTCAAATTCGATGACTAATTTAACACAAATTTAAAAAATCAAAACCAAACCTGCAATTTGACCACATAAAAATGAATGATATGTTCTTGGAAATATAGCAAGACGAAGAAAAAAAAAAAAAAAAAAAAAAAATAAAAAAAAAAAAAAAAATAAAAAAAAAAAAAAAAATAAAAAAAAAAAAAAAAATAAAAAAAAAAAAAAAAATAAAAAAAAAAAAAAAAATAAAAAAAAAAAAAAAAATAAAAAAAAAAAAAAAAATAAAAAAAAAAAAAAAAAAAAAAAAAAGTCTCCAACATCATATAGTCCAAATAGAAACTCGACCATTCCCTTAAAATTGGGCAATCTAAACTAAGACAAATTACAAGATTCCCAAATCCATTGGCTACAATTTTCAAAATCTTCTCCAAGAAATGACTTTTCCTTAGGAACGAAGGGATTGGGAAAGCATAATGATGAATGATACGGTGGCCTACAGTTTTGATTCAATACGTCTTTTGTGATTGTTACACAACTTAAGCCTATTGCACTTACTTGTGGTAAACGCAATATCGGCCAAATATATATATATAAAACATCATAAACGAAAGCTGAAATTAACAATAACATTTAGAGATTCGCAGGTGAGCCGAGTTATTATAGTCCACTCTATGTTTCAAGGTTTAATTATAATAGTTGATGTTTTTAACTATTATGATCTACCATTAACAACATTGTTTCAAATCTCTATTTGTTATAATGTTTATTATTTGTTATAGTGTTTACTATTTTCTACTTATTCTCTCTTTCCCTCTTTTTTAAAATGTTTACTAGTTCCTACCCAAACTAAAATAGTTTGTACTCCAAACACATATAAAATGTCATTTAAAATTCATTCAAATTGCAATGAAGTTGTCATCATTATCTAGTTGAGTAAAAATACACCTAATACCATGGCTAATCTACATGACTCTTTGTTTCAAAGTAACTATAGTATTTCAAAAGTTATAATATTGCCCTTGATTTTTTCGAAAAGTTTATTGAGTTAACGTTAGAGTACATAAAAATATTTAAGTCCAATAATTTAGTAGCAAAAGATTGATCATAAAGATACATTTATTTGGTGGACAAATTCTTTTAGAAAAATACTTAGGTGCTGACGGAGCTATCCTTCCCTTTATGTAGTTTACCTAGTTCCTAAATTGTGAAAGGATAAAAAAGAAACATGAAGTAAAAAGTTATTCAAGGCAAAAGGAATCTATGGGATGCAAAATGGTTATTCTATCTTACAAAAATAGTGAATTATTGAAAATGAAGAGAAATTGGATGTGGGAAAAGGGTTGTTTTCAAATATAGCAAAATATCACTTCTATCGTGACAGACACAGATAGACTACATCATCTATCAATGTCCACACTAAAAGATAGCAACATTTTACTATATTTAAAAATATTTTCAGCAATTTTATCATTTAAAAGAATTACCCGGTAGAAAATGAATTTGGAAAATAAATTAAAGTTCCATTTCACTTTGCACTGAAGGTTCTCAAAGTCACACCCTAAATCATACTCTCATTATAAAGTACTAGAAGTTAAGCTCCCTTAAGAGATAAGAAGCCAAACAAAACAACACATCACAAAGAAAACATCTATAAATTTGTCTTGAAGTGATTAGCGATATGACTCGATCGCTTTTGCTTGTGTATAGATATGATGGATAAAACTTATAAATTCATCTTGTCATTCATCGTTTCAAATGTTGCATGCCTCATATTGAGCATAGAATCGTGTGCTATTTATCGTACCAACATAGCTCATTTTGTCAAAATTGAAACTTATCTACAATGATAATAATAATAAATAAGGAAAGATCCTATTAACAAGAAGGCTTATTGGTATTTGGACTCCCAACTTCAAGCAGGGGGAATAGCCTATTATAACTCAATCCATGTTTGGAAGTTCGAATAATATTACTTGTTAGATATTATAAAGCTTTTGGGTCAATCAGTAATTTAAGATGGTACCAAAGCAGGTTTGTTTAGGAGTTCTATGTTCAAGCATGTGCAATATTATTTCCTCCCTCGACTAATATTGATTTCTACTTTTTAGGTTTTCTTCATATTTCAGGCTCGCAAATAAGGAGCGTTGGATCATATGAAGCTTAAGCTCATGAGTCAATCAATGATTTAAGAATTATAATAGTTGTTATTTCTAACAACAATAGTTTACACCCTAAACACAAACTATTATAACTTACAAACTGATTATAATAATCATTAATTATAATAACCAATTTAGTGCTTTATATTTTAGGGAAAATGCACTTTTAGTCCCTGAAATTAGAAGCTCATATCTATTTAGTCCCCGAAGTTTCAAGACAGACACTCTAATCCCTCACGTTTGCTAAATGATTCTAAATGGTCATTGACTTAACTTTAAGTTAATGAAATGCTTACTAGACAGTTATATGTTGACCTTGAACTTAATTCTATTTGATGACGTGTTGATTGTATTGGATTAGTGGAAAAATCAATTAAAATTTAATTTTAAAAAATAAAGAAAAGATAGTTAAAACATTTTAATAACTTAAAAATAATACCCATCTCCATGTCCCCTAAATTGTTATACGAATTTTTTTATGTTATAATTGTATCCAAATTTAAAATTTTGAAATGCAAAGTTATATTATATAAAGATTAAAATATTTAGAAAGATAGTATGTCATGTTAAACTCAATTCATTTTTTAAAAATATAATATGCATTACCTAATGTATTATAAATTATATAATATTTCAAAATAATAATTATATAATTTTTTAGGACTCTTTGATACCTATAGTAGTCTATCACGATCTATTGAGGTCTATCGCAGATAGATGGTGTATTTTGCTCTTGGTTGTAAATATTTTCAGCAGTTTCGTCATTTAAGATAATTTTCTTTTTTTTTAACATAAATTATATTCATAAATAAAGTAATAGAAGTTTATTGTCAACTAAATATCAATGATAACTACAATTAATTTTAACAATTGCAAATTCAAATTCAATTTCAAAATCTACTACCAAACACATTTTTGAAAACATAAAATACAACTTCATTTTCATTTAATCACTTAGTTTGAAATTCTCTACCAAACAAACCCTTAAGCAACGGTCATTTTGAACTTTTTTTCAGTTTCAATTGAAAATGTATTGGTATATAATATAGTTTCTTAACCTAGTTTGGTTTTATTTTTATTTTTATTTTTTCCTCTTAATATTTAGTTGTTGTTTTACACTTGGTTTTTCTCATGGTTGATTTTATGCTAAATTAATCTTCCAGAAATGTACATTGGAGTATCCATCTTGTTCGCATGGATGACACCATTGTTGCAGACTACATTACCCGCGGTGGACACGTGCCGTCAGCGAAAACAGCCGGACTAAAATATTTTAACTAATTTTTATTTTTTTTAAAATTGATTTTCCAATTAATACAATTGAATTGCCACGTCATCAAATAGAATAAAAACCAAATCAGCACAAAACAGTATAGTAAACATTCCATTAATCATTTAGCAAACTGATAGAAAGTGTCTATTTTAGAATTTAAGAGATTAAATAGACATAAAACTCAAACCTTAAGGACCAAAAATACATTTTACTCTATATTTGAAGATTTATTCAGAATATATTTTAACTATAAAATCAAAAAGGAGTTAATCTCAATCTTTTTCCCTTAAAAAATGTCATTCTAGATTGACCAAAATAGTAAAACCACATTTACGTTACACTCCAAATTACTAGAACCACTCAACATTCATTAACATATATTCATTTCTTTGAATATGTAGTCTGGATCCTTCCACCCCACATTTTAATTACCACTAACGTCTCTCAAATACGAATGAGTTTCTTAGACAGATGATCCAAATTTTACGTTCAAAATGTTGTTTGACATGCATTTTGAAAAGTAATGAAAAATAACACTTTGCTCATGTTACAAATTACTTGCCAACACTTACTTCTAAAGAGCTATTAGCCGAATGCAAGCACCAGTGAGAGAGAGACGAACAAAAAGTTATACATCCTTATTCTCAAAAATGGGATCAAACGCCGTTTCGACCATGAAATTTGGATCATCAACACAAAAAATTCCCATACAAATATTCAAAAGAATCATACCGCTGGCAAGATGCAGAATCAGAAAATATTTGTTTGATCCAGATTTAAAATGGCAGCACCCACTTTTTCACAACCATAATATCAAATTAACTTCTACAGCTTCACTCACAGTTTAGACTTCACAGTACTCGGCCGTATGCTGATCAACGAATGCCTTCCTTCAGCAACAATTTCTCCATTCCTTTTGTTCGTAATAATCACACTGGTTCCGGAATAACGCCCTTTCTGCCCTAAAAGCTTCGATACAATTTCCAGTTCATCCTGCACATATTCAATTTCACACAATCATTTCAATTTCATTTTTCTTCATTGTTTGTTTGCTTGTTTTAGGGCTTTTGAAGTCAATATGAAAGTTAAAAGGTAGTATTATACGTACATCGACGTCGGCAGTCGACATATACGAGATCGACATGTCGGTGGAGACCGGCTCCGGTAGGGCTTCATCATAGATTACGGCGCAACCAATTTCATCCACTAGGTTTGCGATCGCTCCCGATGCCAGTTTCCCCGATCGATCCTGAAACGAGAAATCGGAAACCAGTGATTAATTTTAAAAAATTAGCCTCTTCCTCTTTCTTCATCAAGTGATTTGCTCGCAGATGAACAGATCGTCAATCGATTTTCGAGAACGTCTTCATCGGAATTAGGTCAAACATTAGGGAAAATAGACGGCGGAGGATGTAACGGAAAGTTTCAGAATCATACTGTGAGGCGCGGGGGGACCCTGAAGGTACAAACGACGAGCCCTGGTTCGACACGGTCGACTCGGATGCCTCTGAGAGCGAAGAAGGTATAGAAGGATGACTCTCCGGTTTTCTTTGGCCGGACGGAGAGTTTCTCGACGGCGTCGGCTTCATCCTGAGTCAATTCCAGCAGCTGCTTCGCCTTCTCCATGAGTTCGCTTTCACTTCTCTTCTTCCTTCTCTCTCGACCGCTCAATGATCGAATTTTGATTGAATGATCCAGTGCGGTGCAGGAGCATGAAGGGTTCGGTGCTCCACCAATCAAGTTGATTGGTATCCCATGCGCCTCCGAATAGACGGTGGATCCTTGAAAGAGTACGGATACTATGAGTTTTTTCTTTTTCTTTCTTTTTTTTTTTTTCAATTTTGTAGTAGGACAAGAAAAACACAAAGACGTTGCATTTACAATTAGGATTGCCCATTCTAGAGAACGAGGGAATCAATCTCGATCTGAGAGGGATAAATGTCAACCTCATTCGAGATGTATTGATTCTGTGACCTTTTAATCTAAGATCGATGTCATATTTCTTATTTATTATTATGTCAATCCATAATAGTTACTTAGGTTTCAAAATTTACTCTCTTAAACTCGACTTTTCACTAAATACTCATTTTTAGTTATTCACATGATTGTCTATTAATTAATTTAAAATAATTATGAAATGAAAATTTTAGTTTAATTTTAGTAGTGATGAAAATAGTGAAACTTAATTAATTATAATTCGTTTACTTTGATTAATAGACATTAACACTAAAGATATAAAGCGGATATTTAGTGAAAAAACACGGTTAAAAGTGTAAATTTTGAAACTTAGAAATCAAATTAGAATCAAAATCAAATCTCAGGGAAAATTGTAACATTTTGACACCTAGAGATTAAATTTGAAACCAAACTCAAAATTTAAGGACTAATCTGTAACATTTTTTAAATATAGGAACCAAATGTTTTAAACCTAAAACTTAGGGACCTTATAAGAAAACCCTAACAATTTGAAAATTAGGAACCCTTTGGTCATTTGAATCCCTAATAACAAATTCTAAGACTCTAGATATCAATTCAACACAACTCCAAGGAGAGTTAGAAAAGGATACCTTGTGATCAAGACTATGAGATGAGAAGAACTACTTCCCTTCTCAAGTTTTGAACACTCCATAAGCAAGTCGATCAATCTTACTTAAATGCTCAAGCATGTAACCCTATATCAAGAATTGCAATAGGATGGTGATGAATCTCTACCATCAACACAAAGAAAAATTATCATTCCCAAAATTCAAAATAAAAAACTATCCTCTACAACCTAATGGCCAAACTAATGTGTGCTACATCATAAAACTTAGAAATATGGGGAAAAAAACCCTTATTTAATATGTTTTAGAAAGGATAATATTGGAAGATAAGAAAAATTGTATCAAAATTATTAAATAAATATAATTAATAACTTGTTGCCTCATATCATACTCTCCTCCTTTTGAAGGATTCGTCTTCGAATCCAAATTAAAGCCTTGTAAAGCAATTTTGAAGTCATGAGTAGAAAATTAACGTTAATTTCCTAGCACTTTTCTTGAATGGTGTCCCTTGTAAAGCAACTTCGACGTCATGAGATGTCGGAGGTTGACACTGTCTCAAATTCCATCTAATTTGTAAATAATATTGATCCTTCCAACCCTCATTCAAAGTGTGAGCATTAAAAGAACTAGCCATAATCTTTGACCCTTGCTTCATAGTCAAAACTTTAACATCCAACAAAACACCCCGAAGACAAATTAGACAAACTTAGTTGAAGCTCGCCTAGAAAACAAACTCTCTTGAGAAAAAGATTTGGAATATTTTGTCTTGTAAACAGAGATGGTTATACCTTACAAGTTTCCAAACTTACATTATTGTCTTTTCTCTCATTTTTATCTATAGGCCAAGTACACTTCACACGTGCTTTTCTCCTAATGTGTGCCACATCATAAACCTTAGAAAATGGGGGAAATACTCTTATTTAATAGATTTTAGAAGATAAAACTGGAATATAAGGAAATTACATCAAAAATATTAAATAAATACAATTAATAATTTGTTGCCCTAGACAATTCATATCAAGACCAAATAGGTACTTTTCTCCTAAATCTTAAATTCAGCCCCTTAAAGTTAATTTTGATCAAAAATTAGCTAAATAATTATAATAATTTCATGCAAAGAAATATAATTTGTGAATATGTTCTTAAAATTGATACCGAAGTTGAAAATGTTAATGGATGACAAAATATTTTTGAAAAAAGCAACAACCAACAAACAAGATTGACTAAATTTAAGAGTTATTAAAAGTTATGAATTAAAATTGAATAAATTTCAAAGAACAAGAATCAAAATGAAATTTTAACCATATGAATATGTTTGAGTCACTTTAAGCTATTACATCAATACAGTTATATTGTAAATGGAAAATTTTGTGGGAATGGATAATGAACTAGGGGCCGGGATGCATCCCCGTCCCTGCCCCACCTCTTGGACATTATCGAACGTTTGTTTGTTCCTTAAATGTGTTAAACACTAGTTATACAAAATCTAGATACAAATGTTAGATTTTGTTGTATTAATTATTATACTTACAAAAAAAAATAAAAAATACAAATGTAACAAAAAAATAAAAATAGTCCAAGTGCAAATACATCAAATTAATTTTTTAAGTATATAATACAGGAAAAGAAAGTTCATATTAATTATATAAATTCATATGATATATATTTTTTTTAAACGTGTTCTTATTGTATTCGTGTCTTAAAATTTTTTTAAAAAAAATGATGTATCGTTGTGTTTGATAATTATGTTTGTTTTATAGAGTTTCTATTTGAAAATGTTTTAAATCTACCTAATGTTACATGAATGTCTTTCCGACTCTTCGTTAGTTTATAATTACTTTAGTATAATTCAAACTTATATATCATATTTAATTTTATCAATTTGAATTTTATTTTAAATTGATACAATTTATATATTTTTACATGATATTTTCCTCAACAATATATATACATATTTATTTAATATTTTTTTATAAAATAAATATCAATTTGAATTTGAATATTTTGATAAAATAATAATAATAATAAACAAAATTGTGATATGACCAAATGATGATATATAATTGACAACATTTATTTTAGTTATACAATGCAAATAAAGAAGAGTTATATATACAAGAAAAAAAAGAAGGCTAAAAAAGTAAACTAGACATGTCTTTAACATCAGAACATGGGAATCAAATTCATATTTCATCAAGACATCTCAAAAACTCTTCCTCCATAAAGACATCATAGGGTATTTAGAAATCTCCAAATGTCAAGACAGCACTATCATAATTAGGGGTGTTCAAAAAATTTAATGACCAGAAAAACTCGATCAACCCAACCCAACCCATACAATTTGGGTTAAGTTGGGTTCAAATAAATGAAAATTTTATGGGTTAAGTTGGTTTGGTTCATAGGTTCACCTAAAATAATTTGACCTAACCTATCTTGTTAATGTTAAAAGGTATGTTTTTTCACTCTAGATACAATTATATGTATATATTTTAATTTAACTTAATTTCATGATTTTTATAGATTACATATTATCCAACAATTATTTAAAATAAATTTTTAACACCAAAAATAATTTTTTTATAATATAATTTAAAATTAATTCGCTAATCTTATTTCAGTATCTAAAAATAATTAAACAAATTCTTTTACATATTAGCATGTTATTTTTTAAATAAAAATTTTAAATAATAACATGACTAATCCAAACCAGCTCAACTCAAATATTTCATAATTAAGTTAGATTGAATTTATTATTTAGGTAGAAGAAATTTACCACGAGAATAATTTAGTTATATTTTTAAATTTATAGAGTTGAAATGTGGATGGTACGAACAATTTAGGATGCCAGTGGCAATGAGATGGGCAATTAATTGTCCGGACGTCGTATGCAAAAAGATTCGAGGAATCCTATGAAAAGTATGTGAACGATGGATTTAAATTATCCCAACATTAACAAAAATTAATATAATTTTCCCCCCAATATTGTCTTTAGTGTTATTAAAATTTAAAATAAAGAGATAGTTCTGGAAGAGCATCTCATTCATATTCATGTTGGTATTTGTGTGAGAATTATTTATTTCTACTTATATGTGTGATTTGATAATTGATAGATGTGAAAATTATATATTATTATTATTATAATTTAAGAATTAGCATCACTCTATCTCATCAAATTATTCAATTATAATTTAGTTAGTGACAAACTTTTCTTACTTATATTTTAAAATATATTTGGAGAGAAATACTTGAGTGTAACACAAGCTACGTCCATCTCCATGCATCTCCTCCTCAATCACAAAGAGAAAGAAAATATTAAAATAAATATATTTTTTTAAAAAATAAAAATTTGCCACATAATAGTTTTTTATTGGACACTTAGATGGAACACAGAAAGAAGGATTATTGTAGAAAGATAAATCTTAGCAAAGTTCAAAGTGAAGATTGAACATGGTCCATAAACATTAGTTCGAGTCTACGCCCATCTTTCTGAGTTCAAAGAGGGTTTCACAAGTCCAAAACAAGAGGTTAATTTAGTTGGGGGCTAAAAAGTTGTTGTTTGCTGTCTACTTCGCGAGCCTTCACAGCCCCGTTCTGTAACTTCCCTTCTTTTGTCCGTCCATGAGGCTGTAAAAAGAGAGAAAGGGGCAGCTATCTAGTGGGAGTCGTTTCAGTTGTACGACACGAGGTCCCTATGGACAAGGGGAAAAGTGAATCATCGCTTCTGGGCATAGGTAGCCTTCTACCATCATCCCATTGCATTACATCGTCTCGTATTGCTTTACTAAGCCGTATCAAACCAGATACATCTATTGAGTGAGAGAATTGGAGAAAACTCTAAATACGCTAAAATATTGGTCTAGACAAGAAAAGTTTATAGAGCATGGATTTATGAAAAATGTTAAGTTGGCAACTTGTGTCTTCTTTGAAAGCTCATAATTCTTAAGATTTAGTATACAAGAGGTTGATGGTGTTGATTTATTTTGACCTAATATGGGTATATGCAATTAGTGAAATTAATAAATTCATAGCTTGAAATAGACAAATCTTACACATACCAAACATAGTCTCCATTCCTTAACTTCAAATTACACTAATCTAATATGCAATCAAATTCTCCTCAACCCTAAATATAGATAACAAACAAAAAAAATTCATAATTATGAATTGGCATAAGAACCAAGTGGATTGCAAGTGTGAGAAAAAGACCATGTGTTGGTTAGATGAAAGGGAGCTCAATAATTGAAATTGAATGGATGTGGATTAATTGTCAATTTGCAAATATATGCTTTTTTTTTTAATTTTTCTTTATTCGGTTCAATTTTAGTTTATATACATTTAAATGTCCAAGTTTAATCTCTGTATTTTTAAAAAATCTTAATTTAGTCCATACTACTTGTTTGTTATTGATTTTGTTAAACTTTTGTTATTAGCATATCCAATATAAAATTTGATAACGTATTAATAAGTTATATTTTATTGCACGAAAATTAGTGTTATCATTTAGCCAATTTCGGTAAAAGTAATTTTGAGAGACTAAATTTAAAATTTATCAAAAGTATAGAAATTAAAATTGAATAAACCTAAGGGTGATAGTCAGTTATAAAGAAGAGATCTGAACCAATGCCCAATAAAAAAATTAAAAAAAAAAACAAAACCAATGGATTGGTTTTTATTTGGTTTAGTTTATTATCTTCTAGATTTTTTACATTTTCATTTTTTTTCTTCCAAATTTTAATTTCGTTTTCAATTTTGTTTTGAATTGATCATGTTTACAAATTTAAATTAAAATTGGGTCCATCTTTTCTTTTATATATTGAATTTGGACTTTTT
>QLSR01000092.1:1027510-1043787 GCA_031780015.1 Citrullus colocynthis | reverse complement strand
TTTTTTTTTTTTTTTTTTTGCACTTTCTAATTTTTTTTAAAAAAAAAACATAAACACTCCCTAATAATTGGATTTTTTATAAACAATAGATATATATATATGCACCATAATAATTAAAACACTAAAAGATATCTAATGTTAGAGTTTATTTTAAGAGTATATATACCACGGTTCGGTTCAGTTTTGATTGATTTTTCGAATCAAAATTTGATTCAAACTAATACTTATTAATTTTCTCTAAATACAAACCAATATGTCTAATTTTATACTAAAACACCAAACCAAACTAATGAATCATTTGAATTGGTTTAGTTTTTAAATTTTTGTTGCACTCCTACTTAAAATTAATGATGAAAATATCCATAGATATGTCGATATATCTGTAAATCGAAGTGTTCGATATCCATATTAAATATCCACGAAAATCTCCAACGTCTTTTGTTAATGGTAGTAAAACACAAAAATATCATCTATTTAGTCCAATATGAATAATAATACTAATAACAATATACATAACTTAGTTTTGGAGTAAAAACAACTTAATTATTAATCTAAATAAATTTTATAAAATTCATGATTTACAAAAATATTCGTCGGTATATCTCTAAAATTGAAACATGGATATCGATATTGGAAACGGAGCCAAAAAGATATTTTAATTATTTATTGGAAAAAGAAAAATAAATGCTAATTTCATTGACCTTTTTTTCATTGATTGAAGTGTACAAAATTGTTGAGGAAGCCCACGAGTGGTTAGCCAAGTTCCAAATTGGCCACAATCATTTTTCCCCCCAACCAAAACCCAAAAAACAAGATGGTTTTTGGTGCACGTACACACTCCAAGAAGATGCTTCCAACCCAAACCACACACCTCCCCATATCAATCAACCCCCCCATTTTCTATCTAAATACAAACCATTCCCTTGCTCTTATCTAAATTTGCAATTCTCACCCCCATTCTTTTTATTTGTTCCACTTTTTAAATGTAAGACATTACTTTAGTTTATTTAAATAAAAATCTATCTTCTTAAGGAAAGCTACATACCATTCACTAAGAAGTTAGATAGAAAGTATTAGATGTATATGCTCGTAATCTTTTTCACTAATGTGAAATAGGAATTTGAACCAATAAAATTTTGTCCATAACATGATTCTCTAACCATTTGAGAAAATTTCAATTTTACATAATAAAAACGAATAATTATGAAGTTCAAATATTATTTTAGTCCCCATATTTGTTTTCGTTTATTTTAGTTCTTATACTTTCAAAATATTCATAAAATATTCATTTAAGTCCTTAAACTTTCAACTTCGGTTCATTTTGGTCATTGTACTTTTAACTTTTGTCATTTTGGTCCCTATATTTTTTAAAAGGACCATTTTAAAAATTTTTATGAGATAAAAACGGTCTTTCTTATTTTTTTAGTTGAAAAACCAAAACGAACCCAAGTTAAAATTACAATTACTAAAATGAATATTTTGAAAGTAGGTAAACTAAAATAAACAAAAGCTAAAAATATAGGGACTAAAAGAAATATTTTGAAGGTAAAGAAACCAAAATGAACCAAAGTGGTGTAAAGAGTAGAAGGACGAAAATAATAATAAGTGACTGTGGTAACCGTTTTTTTTTTTTTTAATAAAATAAATAAATGAAGGCATATGGATGCAATAGAAGCGCGTGAAAACGACGCGCGTAGGTATAGCAAATTTGAGTGATGAGAATGGTAGGGCTACATTTTTATTACTGAAGAAATTATTAATAATTATGCAATTGAGAGTTGTGTGTGTGTGTGTGTGTGTGAGAGAGAGAGAGAGGGTTTAATCAGGGTTTCTTCTGGCTTTACTTTTTCTTCCATTTCTTCACTCTCTCCTTTTTGTTTCCATTTTCTTCTTCAGCTTCTTCTTCTCTCTCTCTCTCTCTCCATAACCATGCGACATGAGAGCTTTCTTCATCTTCAGCCATGAATCTGCAGCTCAAAACTGTATCACATCGGCTTTCCACTTGTCACCGTCATCCTAGCAAGCCGGTGACCGGATTCTGCGCCTCTTGTCTCCGGGAACGCCTTGCCGGGATTGATCCCGACACGCAGCAGGAATCGCCTGTTCGGAACAACCATTCTTCAGAGCTTCGTCGGAGTAAATCCTTTTCTGCAGCCAAGTGTGAGGCTGGTATTGGACTATCGGAGGTTCAGCATCGGAAGTCTTGCGATGTTCGCTCCGGGAACTCCTTGTCGGACCTTTTCTGTCGTGAAGATAAACCGAGATGTACGAATCGGGAGGTGGAGATCGAATCCGAGAATTTAGGTTTTGAATTGCGTGAGGTTGTGGCTAATGAGAGACAATTTAGGGCTTCCGAGGTGATAATTGGACCGGCTTTGGGTACGATCGATGATTTTTCTGGAGAGGAGGGTGAGTTCAAGACGGTGAAAGAGTTTATAGATCTTGAATTTCGGAGGAAGAAGAATGCAGGTCGAGATTTACGAGAAATTGCAGGGAGTGTTTGGGAAGCGGCTTCAGTCTTCAGCAAGAAACTCGGCAAATGGAGGAAAAAACAAAAAATGAAGAATCTCAGTAACAATAGCAATGTAGGTGCGGTGAAAGCAGAGGACATCAACCCTAGAGTGCTTGAAATCAGCGAGACTCGTTCGGAGGTTGGAGAATATGGACTAGGAAGAAGATCTTGTGATACAGATCCAAGATTCTCTGTTGATGCAGGTAGAATGTCGTTGGATGATTCACGTTATTCATTCGATGAGCCAAGGGCTTCTTGGGATGGGTATCTGATTGGAAAAACTTATCCAAGGATTACGCCCATGGTATCAGTTTTGGAGGAGGCCAAATTTTCTGGTACGGGATTTGAGAAAGATGATCCTTCCGATGAAGCAGAAGGGTCTCCGATGAATGTAGGAGATAAGATTCCTGGTGGATCGGCTCAGACTAAAGATTACTACATGGATTCATTGTCTTCTCTGAGGCGGAGGAAGAGTTTTGATCGTTCGAGTTCACACAGAAAGGCTTCCGGGGACTTTGATGACTTGAAATTAATATCAAATGCAAAGGTATCTCCTGCAACTACAGAGTTGTTCTATGGTGCAAAAGTTTTAATCACAGAGAAAGATTTGAACAACTCCCGCTCAAAAGCAACAACCAGAGATGGCGATTTGAGTAGCACGGATGTTACCTCCAAAGATTCTGTTCCTGATGCAGCAGTGATTGACCGAAAGACATTCAAGAAGGTGCATAGATGGCGTAAAGTATTAAGTGTTCTGGGTATGATGCAGAAGCGAAGTGGTGAAAGTAAGTCTGATGATGAAGAAAGCAGTATTGGAGGGAATGTGGTTGATCGGCCTATTGCCGAGTCTTGGGAAAAGCTGAGGCGTGTTGCTAATGGAGAAGTGAACTCTTGTGTTAGCCAGAAGCTCATTCGCAGTTACAGCGTAAGCTGTCGAGATCCCAGCAAACTAGCTGGCTTTAATGCTGGTAATGATTCGAAACTGAATGTTTCGAGATGGAGAGACGATTTTACATTGCAGAGGAATCGGAGTGTCAGGTATTCACCAAATAACTTTGATAATGGCTTACTAAGGTTCTATTTGACACCATTGAGGAGCTACAGCAGCAGAGGCAAACCAGGAAAGAGCAGACCAAGAAGTTCTCCTTTCAATGTCAAGCATGCCATGTAAAAAGGTGATCACTTTCAATTCTTGTATTGTAAACATTATATAAACTAGTTGTTCTCGTTCCTTAGATAAATCTTATGTTCTTACTACGAGATGGATAAAGGTTGATAAGTGAATTCAATTTCAGTTGTTAATTGCTTAGAGTCTAGCCAATGCCACTCAATTTTTAGACATTATCCATATATGAACTTTTTTGACACTTAATACTTTCTTGTTTGAACATGAGTAGTATTACAAACATAGAAACAACAGCTAAATTTACTGACAGAATGTAGAGGCTGTTCTGTTTTGCATCATTCTTCAGCGAAGCGTTCCAACCGGCCTCTTATACTTGTACCACTTGGCTATGAAAAGAAAAGCAATCAAGTTTTTGACACTCAAGATCCCCAAGAGAAAAAAGAAATAGTGTATATGACCATAGTTCAAATTGTCTGGTATCCATCCAGGCTTCCCATCTTTAGTACTGACTTTGGTGACAATAGTCACAAGTAGAGAGCTCAGGTAGTTTCCAAGTGCGACGGTAGTGAGCGAGAGAGCCGAGCCAAGACTCCTCATGGCATCTGGAGCTTGCTCGTAAAAGAATTCCAACTGCCCAATGAAGGTAAATACCTCAGCACAACCAATAAGAAAATACTGAGGAACTTGCCAGAAGATTGACATGGGCATATGCTTGAGTTCATAATAGTTGTGCCTTCTTACTTCTCGAAGCCTCACAAGTTCTAAGATAGCTGCAGATAGCATAGCTAGAATTGAAATAAACAGGCCAATACCCATTCTCTGTAGTTGAGTTATACCGTTCGGGTGACCTGTGTATTTTCGAGCCACTGGAACTATGATTCGATCGTAAATTGGGACCCAAAAGATCACACTCAATGTGTCGAAAATGGAGAGCGATGCAGCAGGGATCTCGAAGTTGGGGCCAATATGAGCATCCATTTTGTCACCTTGTAATACAAATAAAGTGCCCATTTGACTATATACAGCAGCAAATACAATCCCAGTTGCCCAAACTGGAAGCAACCTTATGATGGCCTTTAGCTCCTCTACTTGAGTGACAGTACAAAGCTTCCATGGGTTTACTGAGCCCTTTAACATCTGGTCTGATTCAAGCTCCACTGCTGCCTTGTCGAAGAACCTAACGAATTCGTAAAAAAGGGGATGAGTTGTTTCTTTCATTATATAGGGTTTAGGGTTTAGTTAAGCTTATGGCTAGCGTAGATTGGTTTTCAGTTATAAAACAAACCTGAAATCATCTGTGTGATCAAGTTTGCGGCTTCCTACTATAGAAGATTCGGAATCAGCAGTCTCATACAATGCCTTGCTTTCGGGTACTTTTAACTTATACTTTCTAAAAGAAGCGACCACAACCTGACAAATACGTGTAAAAGGACTTCCTCCAGGTTTCTGGTTCCGATACAACCGAGTCCCTGAAAAGAAACTCACAATAGCAATCGCCATAGCAATAGCTGGAATACCAAACCCCCAACCCCAGCTCACATTTTCTTGTACCCAAACAAGCACAGAACTTGCAATTAGAGCACCAACATTGATTGAAAGATAGAACCAATTGAAGAAAGAGCTCTTGTGCTTCTTCTCAGTTTCATTAGCATCATCAAATTGATCAGCTCCATAAGAAGAAACACAAGGCTTAATCCCACCAGTTCCCAATGCAATCAAGTACAAAGCCAAAAAACAGAGTGCACTTTGAGCAGTGGTTGCATGACAATCATCTTTAGCAACACAGGTGGGCTTTAGGCCAGGCACTGAAGCTGACAACGTTAAAAGTGTCATTCCCTGCATATATATTACAATTTCAAAATCACTTCTAGACAACTTGAACAAGAGCTATTCTTTAAGTTGTACAACTGTGTCTTTGAGTTCTAAAAAGACTACTTTCAAGAGAGTAATTTTAAAATCATTAAAAAATTTGTTTTATCCTGCTCAAAATCATTTTTGAGGGTATGAACCTAACAGTTGGAACTCACACTCACACATACGATGAAGAAGGTAACAATAATCTAATATCTACCTAAGTAGGCATCAACAGAAAAAACACTAAAACCACTCCAAAATGTACTTTTAATCATTCAAAAACAATTCTAATGATATAGAACTCACGTTTCAAATCACAAAATCTCATATGCGATGGAGAAGGTAACAACGGTCTAATATCTACCTTACTGGGTATCAACCATAAACACTTCTTCAATTACTCCAAAATATGTTTTTAATCATTTCGATAGTATGTAAATTTTGTTTCAAAGTGAAATCAAACAATTAGAACTCCCGACCACATATACTAGTGATAGTTTGACATTAGTCATACATGCTCCTTCAATCCCTTTGCAACATGCTTAAATCATTTAGAATTGCGTTTCAAAGGGTAAAATCAATCTATTATGACAGAGAAGGCAGCAATAGTTTGACATTTACCCAAATAGGCATCAACCTTCTACATTTCTTCAATCACTCTTAAACATACTTTCAATCATTACCAAAACAACGTCCAAAAGTAAAATCAAAGGGTTAGAACTCACAAAAACATAGACGATGGAGAAGGCAGCAATAGTTCGATATCGACCCAAGTAAGCATCAGCCAAAAATGCTCCAATCAAGGGGGTAATGTAACAGGTTCCACTCCAATTATTGGCATTCTTAGAAGCTGTAGCACTATGCTGATTCAGATTATTCTTAAAGTAAAGCACTAAGTTGGAGCTCATTCCATAGTAAGCCAATCTCTCACAAAATTCATTTCCTAATGAAAGAATCAAATCAACCAATTAGTTTGAATGAAATTCTTCAAAATCCACAGAGGAAAACAAGAAAAATTTACCCAAAATATAAGGACAAGCTCTCCAGGTTCCAGTTAGGGTTCTAACAGCAGGATCTCCACGATAGTTGACTGTTCCATCTTGTGTGTAGATACTATCTTCTTCCCCCATTGTTAAGTTGAAGAGAATTCCAGAAATCAAACAAATAAAGGAAGGAAGAAGAATTAGAAGAAGGATATTGTGTTTTATTCAGCAGATTTGGGGAAAGGAGAAGAAGGAACATGCCCTAATAAAGAGAGAATGGGATGGAGAAGGAAGAGAAGAAGGGATTTGGGGGAGATTTGATTTGAATGGATTAATGAAATAAAAGGAAAAGAGTGGAAGAACAATGAGTAGGGATTGTAGTATTGGGAGTCCACGCGTTGAAAGTCTACTGAAAATGAAATGTGGTGGGACCTGTGATTGAAGACTCCATTGAAAAGTAATTTGAAGAAGAGGAAGGAAGAAGAAACAACAACACGGTTTTGGGAATCGGCGGCGACGGTAAGAAAAAGGAGAAAGCGTGAATGAATGGAGTGAGTGTTTGAAGAGATTCTTCTTTTGTGTTCTCATTAGGAAAATTTGGAGCGCAAACCCACTCCTTTCTTCTTATCACTTAACTAACACTCCACAATAAACGTGTCAATCAAAAAGAAAGAGATTTTTGTAAGCTAATCGTGAATGATTCCAATTTTGAAAACAGGGCCATTAAATCCAAAGTACTGACAGATATACCAAAATTTAGATCTAAGTATGTGATTCTATTAGCGGATATTGCAAAATTTAGATCTAATTATGTGACTCTATCGATGATAGATCATATCGTTGGTAGAAGTTTATTAGCGAGAGATCATATCACTGGTAGAAATCTATCGAGTCTATTACTAATAGGAGTCTATCACGGATACACTTTGTTAAATTTGCAATTTTTTTCTGTTGTATACTTGATTATTATTCCTAAAAGTACTGCACATTGGAATTACCTTTAATTTAAATTAAAGGTCATTTGGTAAAGAATTTGAAAGCAGAAAAATTTGATGGTAGAGAATCTAAAACAAAAAATTTAAAGATTAGAAAACCAATAAAACCAAAGTTGTATTTGATGTTTTAAGATATTTGTTTTGTAGTAGATTTAGAAATTGAATTATAATTTAAACAATTATTTTAAATGGATTTGATACCATATTTATAAACCATCAAACTAATTGTAGTTACACATTAAATACTAGTCGACTATAAATTATTATTAATTAATTCATGTCTTAAAAAATTGTATAGTTATTATTTTGTAATATTATATAATTTATAATACATTACATAATACATATTTTAATTAAAGAATCAACGGAATTTATAATATTAGGTACTCTATCTCTAAACATTTTCATCTTTATTTAACATAATTCTATATTTTAAATTTTAACATTTATAATCTGGATACATTATAGACATTAAAATATATTTTTAAAATTTGCATTGTTTGGATCACATAAGTCGAAAACAACTTCAGAAACATAATTCAAATTTTCTACCAAACAAACCCTAAACTTTTGCGTCACAAAGCAATTAAACTCACATTCCTCTCCTCAGATCTCGCACTTGCCACTAATGGCTATTCAACATTAAAGCATCGCATACTGGGTCATCCATACAAAAACTTGTTAAAGAAATCAAGTTGTGTTTTTTTTTTTTTTTAAGTGAACTTTGAAGTTTGAGCCTATTTAGTTTATGAACTTTTAAAAGTTTATAATAGATATAACTTTGTATTTAATAAGTCATAGACAAATGTTAAAATTACTTTTGGGTCTTTTTAAATTTTGATTAGTAGAAATTTAGTCTACGCACTTTCAAATTTGTAACAATTTAATTTTTGTACTTTAGTGTGTAATAATATAGTTCTTATCCTTTCAATTTTGATTAGTAAAAAAATTCCATTCAATTTATTTTTCTTATTTAACAACTTAGATTTTATAGTTCATAAATTTATTAAATTAATTTAATAAGTTTATTAATCTACTTGTATATATAAAAAAGTTACATTAAATCTTAACAATAAACTTAAATGATCCATTGTCTATATAACCTTGAACCAACTTATTGTGTGGACGAAATTGGTGTTTATCATCAACTACTCTTAAAATATACTTCTATTCTAATTGTATAAGTTGCAACCTAATTGTGCACAAACTAATTAGTCAAAAAATACCATTGGTTTTTGGATACAAGTAATTTTATAATTTTTCTCTCCTACATTGCAAAACTAAAAATATGGTAATTTTCCTTAATTTTATTTTCAAAAAATACATTATATACAAACTAATTAGTAAAAAAAAAAATATATATATATATATATATATATATATATATATATATATATATATATTATCGGGTGTTTTTTGAAAAATACACGGCAACATGTATCTTATTACTTAAGTCATGTTCAAATCAACTCAAGTGTATTAGTGTTTGCTGGTTTAAAATACAAATTAAGTTGACTGATTTCGACTATTTCTTAATCAATGGTGGGCTGATATAGTACAATTCAAACAAAATGGAGTTTGAATTCTTCTCTTCTCGTCTTTTTCTTTTTTCTTTTTTCTTTCTTTCTTTAGATAAATGAAGATTCGAACTTTCTATTCACTAAAAAGGTTAGGTTCATATTGGCTACATCAATTTTTGAATCAAATTGGTGATATCATTAAAGCTATCAAAATATATTTTAAACTAATAATCCATATACTTTCTTAAACGGAAATATTTTGTATCGTATTTTACTATAAGTAGGATAGTCTTTTCTAATTTTATTTTTGAAAAAATGCATGATAGTGAATCAAATTTGTTATACATGACAACATGTATCTTATTACTTAAGTAATGCTCAAATCAACTCAAATGTATAAGTATTTATTGGTTTAGATATGGATTAAGTTGATGATTAGTTGATTAAGTACAATTCAAACGAAATGAAGTTTGAATTTAAAAAAAATAATAATAATAATAATTGAAGATTCAAACTTTCTATCACTAAAGGAGGTTATGATTATATTCAGTTTTTTTTAATTAATTTGATTATATCGTTAATGCCATCAAAATATATTTTAAACTAATAATTCATATACTTTGTGATTAGTAGCATTAGAGTAACTTAGGATATTTTAGTTAATTCCTTATTGATTAGGATTAGAATTAGTTTGCTTGATTGATTAGGATTAGAATTAGTTTTCTTGGTTTATTAGGATTAGGATTGGTTTCTTTTATTAATTAGTATTAGAATTAGTTTGTCTTCCAATTTTTTAGAGTAATTGTCTTCTTGTATTGATAACCTTTGCATCATATTTTTACTTGTTATAATTTAGTAATGGTCAATAAATTTTAAAATTAATTGGTGATAAAAAAAAATTATAAGAGTTTGAACACACGACCTTTTGGACTATCTACTATAATACCATTAATTTTAAATCATTGATTGACTAAAAAGCTTAAGTTTATAGCCAAAGACAAATTTGATATTATATCATCTGATCTAACAATGTTGATGATCCCACATTAAAAACATTAAGGACCTCACACTCTTTATAAGATAGATTGATGTGTTACTCCTTTTTATTGTCAATTGGTTTAAAATTTTATTGTCTAATATGGTATGAGAGCCTATAAAACTTAAATCGGAATTCGGTTTAACAATAAAATTAGGATGTGATTAAAAAATATGGTGGAACCCAAAAGAGTGCTCATCTTAAGTGGGCATGTTAAAAATCTAACATTGAAAATTACTCATTGCATTGCCAATTAATTTTGAGACGGAATCTCATATTGTCTAATATAATAAAACATATTAGATGAAAATATAGGTTTATAAGTTGTAAACCATTGTTGATGTCGTTCATTGTGACATGATAGATTCCAATTAATAGAAAATAATTAATAAATAAATATAAGTCACATTCGTATACCATTTGGCGTAGAACTCTTCTCATCTAAATATTATAATTAAAGTTTTTTCATTAAAAATATTAAATTTTATTATGGAATGAAATCCTTTTTCTTTTCTCTCTCATAAAAGCAACATATTTTTTAAATAAATTTGAAAGGTATTTTGAAAAATAACTTAATTACAAACATTCGTGCAATTGGGGGTTGCCATGTGAATATTTCCATTTATTAACAGAGCAATTTAGCGTCTATTTTCTTTCTTTGAATGTCAAGATGCTTAGAGAAATAACATACAACTTGATCGTACTTGATAATCATGATTTTTTATATAACTTATTTATTATAAATTTTATTTTTTTAATTAAATATTTGACATTTTAGCTCAATTCCAAAAAAAAAAAAAACTATTGTTTTTAATTTTCAAAACTTGATTTAATTTTCAAAGTACTCCTGGTAACAAAACAGACAAAGCAAAAGGTTAAAATAGTATTCATGAACGTTATTTTGCAATGTATTGGTCTGAAACATATTCTAATTCAACATTTTTTTATTTGCAATACATAAATAATAAATTAATTAAATCTTTGTGCGATTAGATTAAATCAAAACATGAAACTTTCTACTTTAAAATCTATGTTTATCTGTTTCTTAATTTTTTAAAATTATAAATTTAGTCGATTAATTTTTAATTTTTTTAAAATTACGAATCTACTATATACAAAACAAAAAAAATTTAAAAGGAATATTCACAAACTAAATATACACAAACTTCGATAATTTGAAATTTAATCAAATTTTAATATTGGTTTTTTATATGTGTGTGTGGTTGCTGGATAAATAAAATAATTCGTCAACTTCAATCATTTCACACCATAATAATTAGTTTGACTTGTTAATGGGTGTTTCATACTTCATAGATATAAATAAATAATAAGTTTTTGTGTTTTGTTTTATATGCAATGATACTTTGGTTTAATCATATATTAATATGCTGTCAAAAGAAATCATATATATTTTAAGAAATGTTTCTATATAAAGTTGAGGTTGTCCTTATCCAAGACTCCATTAAAGCTCAAGCGCAAGTTCGATAATTCCGAGGAGCAAAAACTTAATCTAACATAATTAATTAAATTAGATATTAGTGTGTATGATTAAATAAACCATAGTTTAGATTTACTAGTCGCTTAACCAATAATGAAAGGTTAAAATATACCTTTAGCCCAATGTTGTAGATTTTAAATATGATTTACCATGATACATGATAAAGTAATGCTTCGATTATATAGAAACTTTAAGGTTTGAAATTTAAATTTATAAAACTAGTGATATAAACGTACATACTTAAAAATTTAATATAACAAAACGAATATAGTTCAACTGACATATAAATGTATTGGCGATAAAGAGATATGTGATTCGAATTATCCTATCTCCTATTATTAGAAAAATAATAATAATAATAATTTATAATTGAAGCCAAATGAATGAATATGTGACATCAATAGTATAGTAAGATTAAGATGATTATTAATGTGAACATGACGTCAAAAAAATGAGGGGTGGGTTTAATGGAGAAAGTGAAAGGTAGCTCTTTCAAAGCTAGAATATTCCACGAAGAACAATGGGAGTGTTGGATTTTAAATATAATTTGAATTTTCCCATTTAATATATAATATATTTGATGCATCATTGAATTCCAAAACTCTTATCTTAAATCTTGCAAAGTTGTCAAACCTATTTTACATTTCTCAGTTTACTCTGGCATGCCACACTCATTTACAATAATTTTGGAAAATAATTCTTAAGCACATCTAAAAAATCATGGGAATATAGGTCATGAAATTTAAAAGAAAAATGTATCTATAATTGATAGAATGATTTAATAGTTCGTACCGAGATGTTTGATTCGTTAACATTTCAAGAAAATAATGACACACGTTGATAGAATGATAGAATGATTTAAATGTATCTTATATATTTAAAAAAAATCATATTAAATGACAAAACTCCTGAAAATTTTTACAACTAGCAAAATACACCGTCTATCGCAAATAGATAGTGAAATTTTACTACATTTGTAAATATTTTGGCTCATTTTGCTATATTTGTAAAGAGCCATATATTTTATCAATGTAACTTTGCATATTTAAATTAATATACTTTTTAAGTAAAATTTATATTTAAGATTCTTAAACCCAAACTTCTAAAATCTACGCTCCAAATATAATTTTCTTAAATCTAGGCTACCTCCAGGTTTAATATTTCAAAGCTTAAGATTTCAAACATAAACACCTGTCTTGATTATAAGTCAATTTCAAGAAAATATACACGTGAATATGAATGGAATGAGAAAAATATCTTCCCCCTTTCCCTCCTAAAACCATATTAGTCATTTTTACAATCCTCTTACTACTTTGGTAATTTTTTGTTTTTGTTTGTTTTTTTTTTTTTTTATCCGCGGTATTTTACACAATTTCCAATCAAAATTTTATCCCGCACGTGCCTCGTCAGCCTCCTATTGGGCTTTTATCCTTAGCGGCCCAATCCAGCTTTATCGAACCCATAATGAATCTCACTGGGCCCAATATAGTCCTTATGGGCTTTCCCCCCTCCGGCCCAAAATTGGTAATCAATATCATGTATGTAGTTCACTGCAACGAAAATCTTTTGTCAAAACAAACCGTTAGATGATGTGAGAACGATAATTCGTATTTGAATGTCAACATTACAACCAATGCTTTTGTAGTACATATAGGGATTGTTTGAGAGCTGGAATGTAATAGAATTACTGAGAATCATAAGAATATTGTAATGCGTAAGCACTTAATGAATAAATGAAAATGAGATCCCAAAACATGAAAACAGTAGAACATCGGGTCCAAAACGCTCAATCCAAACATTCATTTTGGATTATATTACATTACAAACCTATCCTATAGTACAACACCGTATAGGAGCGAGGCCTCGAGATGACCTGATTGTATGATTTATGTTATAATTATCATAATTTTTCATTGGTGTTGAAAGTACGAACACAACTTCTTTTCAATTTAATTTTGGTCCCTGCTTCCCATCCTAACTTTTGCCTAACTTAATTACATTTTAAAATATTTATATCATGTACGCTCAATTATTTCAACTTCTAAATGATTGTACAAATTAATTATCTACAATTCTTCAAAATTAGATACTTTTTAATATATTTATCAACGTTAGAAACGTAATTCATTCATCGAAATATTTAATTATGTTTCTTAATTTGTAATCAATAAACGTAATTTGTAATTTGATTGTGGATTTAAAGATGGGGCAATCAGATTACGTCGTAAAATTAGTTGAGACCTACTAGGTGTTTTTAACTATTTTTTTTTAAATGATTTTGCCTCAATTATGGAGAGAATGGTTTTGGGTTATCGCTAATGAGACTTCCAAGTCATTTTATCGGTAAAACGGTAACATAGTTATTGATGTATTTTGCTTGATAACGATATTGATAAAAAAAAAAAAAAAAATGGGGATGTTATTTGCTTGATAATAGTATCGATAAAAAAAAATCCAAAAAAATTCAAAATTTGGAAAAGTTATTTGCTTTATAACGGTATCGATAAAAATTCAAAAATACAAAATTTTGAGATTTTATTTGCTAAATTTAAAAAAAAAAATCCAAATTATGGGATGTATTTTGCTTGATAATGGTATAATACCAAAAAAAAAAAAAAAAAAATCCAAAATCTTGGAATTTTATTGCCACATTAAAAAAATCTAAAAATATCAAAAAATTTGGGATGTTATTTGTTCAATAAAGGTATCGATATATTTTTAAAAAAATCCAAAACTATGAAAAATTATTTTGCTAATGTATGGATAAAAAAATAAGAAAATTTGTTAGGAAATGGTTAAGTAGGCAACATTAATCGTTATCAAATTGTGTTTACAAAATAGTTGAGTAAACATGTTTAAAAGCAATCTAATTGATGATTGAAGTCTATTACAATTAATTCGTTGATGAAAATTCATTACATTTACAACATTTTTTATTACAGATAAACAAGGTCTTTATTATTAAAACAACTTTATGGAAACAGATTGAGAATTTTGTCTTACAATAAATCCGAAATCTGTCTTATAAACTACAATTATTTTGTTCATCACAAATAAAAAGGTCATGGCCTTACCATCTATCATAATATATGTATTATAATAACATGTATTGATTTTTATTTTATTATTTTATATTTTTTTTGATGTGAGGTATTGAAACCATCAATAATGTCAGACTTTTCATATACCATGACAAACATATAAACTACAGTGTTTTAAGTTCAACAAAAGGATGCAAATTTTTAACCTTTTGAAAAATATGTAATTAGTTGATCATGAATGAAGGCAACGTTCCACAACTATTTAGATTTTTTGTTTTTTGTTTTTGAAAAATTAAATCTATAGAGATTATTTTTACTTTCAAATTTATTCGTTTGTTATCTATCTTTTACTAATAGTTTAAAAAACCAAGCTAAATTTTGAAAACTAAAATAAAAATAACCTTTAAAAACTTACTTTTGTTTTTAAAATTTGTTAATACATCAACTAGTATACTTAAGAAATATGCAAACTATTGTAAGAAATAGGAAAAAACAGACTTCATTTTCAAAACCCAAAAATAAAAAACAAAATGATCAAACAAGGCCTAATAAAAGTCTTGTTTAAAAATCATTTGGTTTTTAGTTTTTTTAAATTAAGCTTATAAATCCTCCTTTTACCTCCAAATTTCTTCATTTGTTTTCTACATTTACCAATGATTTAAAAATCCAAGCCAAATTTTGAAAACTAAAAAAAAATGGTTTTTAAATACTTGTTTTAGTTTATGGAATTTCGTTAAGAAGTCAACTATTTTATTTGAGAAAGATGCAACAATTTCTAAGAAACTATGAGAAAATATAATAAATTTTCAAAAAGCAACAACCAAAAACTAAAAACTAAGCCGGACTATTTGGTAACTATTTTGTTTTTCGTTTTTGGGTTTTGAAATTAAGCATATTTTCTCCTCATTCTTTATAATGATTTGCATATTTCTTAAGTACAATGATTGAGTTATTAACCAAATTTCTAAAACAAAATACAAATTTTTAAAAGTTAATTTTTTTTTATATATAGTTTTTAAATTTTGATTTTGTTTTTTAAATTATTGGTAAAAAGAAAGTAAAAAAACTTTAGTATTTCAAATATTTATGTAATAGTGTAAATATAAAGACTAGTAAGGATAGTTTGCAATTGATTAAAAAACACATTAATTATTATAATCCAATATTATTATTTGTGCAATTTCCATCTTTACATATTGGTATATTTTGTATGGACATTTTTAAAATAAAAAGACTTTGAAAATTCTACACAGCTCAAGCATTTAATTATTTTGTTGAATTGAATTAAAAATAGCAATGTAATGATAATAATTAAACCGCCAGGCCAGGGTGGAGTCCCCACACGTGAGACTAGGGGGTGGGGGAAGTGGAATTAGCACGCGCGCACGTGGGAAGAGTCCATCACACGCTTTCCGTGATGCCTTAGAAATCTGAATCACATTTTGTCTGACTTTTTTCAACTTTTAGAAAAAGGAAAGCCAGAGGGGAATCTTTCCTTAAATGGAAAGGCCCACAACCCATTTTATTAAATGCTTTTATATTATAATAATATGCATTAAAAAAATACAAACTCTATAATATATAAAAATATATTCTTTTTTAATTATTGCTTTTTGAATACCAACAATATTTCCAACTCTGCATACCCTCTTCTCCCAATTTACCCCTTTGATATACCCAACAGACACATGGGAACCACAACACCCCCCCCC
>QLSR01000092.1:1013927-1027247 GCA_031780015.1 Citrullus colocynthis | reverse complement strand
CCCCCCCCCCCCCCAAAAAAAAAAAAAAAAAAAAAAAAACTCAATTTAATTATTTAATATTAAAATAAAATAAAATAACTTATTTTAATCTTTTTCTCTTTCCATTTATATAGTCCAATTAAATCATTTGTAAATTACTTTTTAGGGAAATGTTTTTTCTTTTAACAAATTTAAATATTGATTTAATTTTATGCATATTCCTTATAAATTTTGATAGTCATTGTTCAACCAAAATTGTAATATTGATTTAAATAGGTTCGTAATCAACGTTACAAAAAGCGAGTTCAAACAAAATCATTAGTTTCGAGTTGACTAGTAAAAGATTAATTGAATAATTGTGTGTTAATCTTTTGAAAAAAAAAAAAAAAAAAAAAGCTTAAAAGCAGTCTCTTTAATTAAAGAGAAAAAACACAGGATGACAACATGTTATCCTCCCGCTTTAACAATGCAAGCAATAAAGATAGGTTATTAATTTATTTTATAATTACTACCTACAAGAAGACTGTTGTATTGCAAAGTTCTTTAAACTTTTTATTATCCAATGAGTATGAAAAGATTTGATTGCTTTATACTTCCAAATTTCATCGAGATTTAATTAGCATCAAAATTTGTATGCATTTAAACTTTGTTATGAACAAGTAATATTCTATTTCGATTACTTCACATTAAATAACGTATATCCGTCCAAAATCATGGGATCCACTCATATTTTCGATTACTCTAATTGGATGATTGATTTGATAACTAAAATAATGAAAAGTAACCTAAAAATGGATTAGGTTGAATTAGTTTATGTTGAATTTGGTTTAATTTAGTTGAAGAGCAAATAGAGAAAGCTATTAACCAATTTGGAGAGGAATAATGGGCTGACATTATTTTAATAATAATACATATTGTTTAATTCTCACATTTCCAATACTAATTTTATTTTAGTGCTTTCGATTTTTTTCAAGTGTCAGCCACCAACCACTGAAATTATTTATTTTGTCTTCTTTATATTTATATTTGTTAATAAAATTGAATTAATTAAAAAAAATATAAAAAGTAATTTCACCAGCAAATAAATATTTTAAAACTGCTTGTGTTCCCTAGGGTGTGTGCGCATGCAATAGACGGACAAATCCCATTTTTACGACGAAGACTCCCAAACAAATTATTGTCAATAAAATTACCTTTAATTTTCTGCTTTTTATTCCAATATTGTAAACTTATTATATAATTATAAAAATAAGAAACAATAAACTAATTTATTGCTGAGCTTAGCTGTTTTGACCAATATTTCATACTTCAATTTCAAGCTTCAATGTCGTTTCTTTTTTTCTTTTTTTTTCTTTTTTTCTTTTTTTTTTTTAAATTAAATGTAAATAATCTTTTCACATCTCAAATAAAAATGTAATTAAATAAATAAGTGAAAACATAGAATGAAACGTTATGGTATATTTTTCCAATTTTAACCGTGACTTTGAGAATCTGAGTACGTGAGAATTTAGAAATAAAGACAATTGAAAAATAAAAAAAATAAGAGTCAATTTAATTTGATGTTATTTTAATCAACGCTTTTTGCCAACTTGAGTAAAACTTAATTGATTATAACATATATCTTTAAGTTCGATGTTAGAGGTTCAAATCTCATCTACACGGTGTGGGGTATACTAAAAATTTGGTTAGAATGTTACTTTAGATTTCATTTAATTTTGGTCCTTGTTTTTAAATATTCTATTTTAGTGTATATACTCTCAATAATTCTTAAAAATATATGAACTAAATTTAAGATTTATTAAAATTATATGGACTAAAGTACAAGCAATAACACAATATTTTAGCTCAAAAAACTTAACAACAAACTAAAATTTAAAAATTTATATTTCTTGGAATCTAATTCCATTTCAATTATTAATAAACAAAGTGAATGATTAAGACCCGTTTGGTAACAATTTGATTTTTGGTGTTTAGTTTTTGAAAATTAAGTATATTTTCTCTCAAATTCTTACCATGGATTTCATCTTTCTTAAAATAAAAGAGTTTAATTATTAGTCAAATTCCAAAAACAATTCAAAACTTGACTTGATTTTTTAAAACACAGGTGGAGAGAGAGTATATAACAAAGAAAGAAATTTTAATGTGAAAGATGTGTTTATAGACTTAATTTTTTAAAATAAAAAACCAAGGCCCCGTTTGGTAACTAATTAGTTTTTGGTTTTTTAAAAATTAAGTATATTTCCTCCTACTTTCTTATGATGATTTGCATTTTTCTTAAGTAAAAGAGTTGAATTCTTACAATTGTTTGCATTTTTCTTAGGTAAAAGAGTTGAATTATTAGTCAAATTCTAAAAACAGAAACAATTTTTTAAAAACTACTTTTTCTAGTTTTAAAAACTTAACTCGATCTTATTTAAACATTAATAAAAAAAAAATAATAAATAACGAAGAAAAAAATTAGAGATAGAATAAATGTTTATAGGCTTAATTTTCAAATTCTAAAAAATAAAAGTCAAATGGGGTACAAACGGGACTCAAATTTGCTTTCCCTAATAATTATAGAAATGAGTTGTTTTTGTTTCACTATATTGTATTTATTATTATTTTTTTTTTTAAAAGAAAATTTGAGGACAACAACTACACAAGATTGAATTTTCAACTTCATGAAATGAATTTTCAACTTCATGAAATATAATACATATTAATTACTAATTACTAATTATTATTTAAGTAAAAACATTAGTCAACAACAAAACCTAATTACAACCTAACATACATCATGTGAGTTAAAAATTATAACACTTTTGTTTAGTAAAGTATTGGATTAATGGTGAATTAATTAAAATATTTAAATAATTTATTATGAGTTATTCTGGAATCCAATAAATGGAAGATTAAACGGTAAGTTAAAAGCATATGGGAACCCAATTCGGCAATGAAAGCCATGAAATTGGACATTTGATTGAAAGCAATTCCACTAAACCAAGAAAACTTTGGGATTATACTTGAAGATAATCCAAAGACACTAATAGTGATCATTTTAACTCACTTTCACTTTAATCTTCTTCTAATATCACTCTTCTTCTTTTAACTTTTACAAAAACAACATTATCCAAATGTGACAGTTGGCAATGCAACAGTATGTCACGAGAGATTACCATCTTTAATTAGACTTCTTTAACCACAACATTATTTATTCATTTATTTCACTACAAATTTAGTGCTCGAATAAATACAAAAGCGAAAGTTTAAAGCTTTGTTAGATACAATTTAAATTTATATCTAATATATTAGTTATTTTTAAATTTTTCTAAATTGGTTAAGGATTTATTAGACACAAAATTAAAAGAGATTCGAAAAGTACTAGACACTTCGTCGTTTAGATGTTAAACTTGTAATTTAACCTAAATATAATTATTATAAGTAAGGAATTTTTTAGAGTTTAATAAAGATCAAAAGTGACATGTGTAATAATGAAAGTCGAAGAGTTGGTACTACGGGGAAAACTATTTTGTTCACACAAGACATTTCTATTTCATGAAAAATTATTTTAGGGTGCTCGGCTTTACATGATTATTAAGAGATGGTGACATAAATGGAAGTAATAAGAGAAAATTTTCAAGTAGTATGGAGAATTTTCGATACTAACTCCATTAATTATTTATCATGATATTAACATTTAAGGATAATTTTTATGCAGTGGCGCTACCATAATATTAGAAAATTTTCCAAGTTTGGAAAAAATACTGTGGCATTTGGCCACATAAGCAAGAGGGAGGAATTGAATTTGGTGGGAGATTCTAAATTGCAATGAAAAAAGATGAAAATTATAAATGATATTGGTGTTGGCCTTTTATGTTGGAAAAACACCTCTTACTTTTATTGTAGGAAAAATAACAGATAAATTAAAAGAAAGCCATAAAATTGGAAATACAAGAATTTACGTGGAAAACTCCAAACTCGAAAAAAAACTATGGCCCATCGAAAGAAATCTACTATGTCAAAAATTATTATAATGACACGTAATAATTCTCTTTTGATCTCAATTACAAGAGCACTTTCTTAAAGTTTCTGACTATTTATATATTTTTCTCACTCTCAAACTAAAGAATACGAAAAGAATTTAATTAGAGTTCCTACACCAAGTTTAAAATGTTTCTAACTGGAACAATTGAACAACAAAGACATAGGTTCGCTTTATTGTGCTCAGAGAGTCCATGACTTTCCTAAACTTTTCAACGTAGGATAAATCATGACTTTTCTAAATCTTTGCTTTGATGTGAGACAACTGCACTTTTAATATTTTGCCAAAAAATCAACATTTTGCATCCCTTGTCTCTCCCAGTCAACCAACACAAAATAAAATAAAATAAATATATATAATTTATTATTTGCATAAAAGATAAAGACAGAAGGAAAAAAAAAAAAAAAAAAAAAACTTATTGCATCTGACAGCAAAAACGCATCTGTTTCGGGCCCCGTTTCCCTCAATCACCCGCCCCATTTAATTTTTTATTATAAATATTTTTTAAGGAAATAAATAATTTTTTTACCTAATCATGAGCTAAAATGTTATATGTATGTTCCTTAAAACTTAAGTTTAATTTTAATTTAATTCTAAAATTTTAAATTGTTGCAATTTTAACTTTAATTTTTTACTAAATGTTTTGACATTAATATTTAATAATTAATTTAAAATAATTATAAAAATATTTTAAAATCAATTTTAATTGTGATGAAAAAATAATAAAATTTAATTAATTGTAATTTAAAGAAATCAATAAATAAACATTGACACTAAAGACTGTAAGTTAGTATTTAGTGAAAATTCAAAGTTAAAAGTATAAATCTCGAAATTCAAAGATCAAATTGAAACAAAACTCAAATCTCAAAAGTAAAATTGTAACATCTCGAAACGTATAAACTAAATTGCAATAAAACTTAACCTAATAACTAAAAATGTAACATTTTGAAACTTATGGATCAAATAGAAGCTAGATTAAAAAAAAAAAAAAACTAGGGTCACAAATGTATTTTTTTCCCTACTTAAATTTTGAATTTTATCGCTTAGAACGCAAATCTAATAATTCTAGCCATTAAAATTCTAAATTGTTATAAATGGATTAATTTAAATTTTTCGTAAATATTCTTTATTTAAAGACAACAGTGAATAATTATTCTTTACATGTATATGTCTTCTTTAAAGGTGAAGATCATCCAAATTTAATTTAAAATGCTTTTTAAAAAACAGTTTAATTAAATATTGTTTTCCTTGACAGAAGAGCAAAGGTAAAATAAGTACGACATTTTAATGACACTTTTTTTTTATCCGAAAAAAAAAACATTCAAAATATGTATAGTTTCAACCCAGCCGACAGAATAGTTAAATTAATATATAAAAGTCAAGAAAATTTAAATTAAATTAAATTATTATAAATAATTGTAAGAAGGACAAATTAAAGTTGAAGCGTTGAGCCCGAATTGTCAAACAAACTCGAAGAAGGGGGGACCAATCATTTGCAAAGTACGAGATAAGTAAATTAATTAATGTGAAGTTAATTTAATTACTAAATTAGTGCCTTTCACCTTACGCCTTTATCACAGCTTATTCATTTGTATATTAATTCGGTTGTTCTCTCATATTGTAGTAACTAATCCCATCCCCTTCACAAATCATATTCTACTATATATTTATCTCAATTTACCCTTAAATAAATGATATTTAAAGAAATTCCAACCAAAAGAAAAAAAATATGTTGTACTATATGCAACAAAAATAATGGTATCATATGTCATAACGAATGTTTGTTAGGACAACAAATTTCAAACAATTTTTCTTCTTAAACAATCATTCGTTTGTTTGTTCTGCCACATTAAATGCTTACTTTTCCTCTTTATGGTACGCTATGAATTTGATAAAGCTCAACTGTACAAGTATATTGTAAAATAACAAATGGGTAAGAAATTTGATTCCAACTCGAGAGTTTCATTCACCATGTGATATATCTAAACATGAGACAACTATATGATACCACTTGCTACATATGACAAAAAAAATTAAAATACTCACTTTAATTTCTACATATTGGTATAACATTTATCTACTACACCTAAAAAAACAATAAATCATCTTATACTAATTGAGATGTGGTTCTTATATATAAATATCAAATTTAGGTAGCAAAAAAAGTTGAGAATCTAGATGTACTTTTTAACATTTTTTTGAAAATTTTGATATATATATATAATATATATAATTGGCATTTTTTTTTTTGTATCTATCTCCTTAGAAAATGTGAAAGTTGGATGTAAATAAATAAAAAAACATATATATATTATATGTGTATAAAAATAAATAATGAAAAGAAGAAGGAGTAAAATATTAAATAGTTACCTTGTTTCAATAAAAGTGGGGAAAAGAGAGAAGAACGACAGGGACAATGGCTGGGCAACAGTCGGTCACATCAGAAGGGGACCGCTTGGCCCGCCATTGCACACACTCCACGGAATGGGCCTCGTGCACCACGCGCCTCCTCTCCCCACTCGCCGCCACGTTTCCTTCTCCAATATTATTATAAACCCTCCATCGGAACAACCATGCCGGAGAAGGAAGGTAGAGAGCAATCGTTTCCCTATATTAGACACATTGTGTGTTAAATCCTTGAAATTAAATCACCAAAGTTCTAAACTCTTCTGGCGGATAGACTCCAAAAATATAATATGTTGAGTTACAATATATATGTTTAATTCTTTTTATCGCCATTACAAGTCCCACCCGCTGTCAATGTCTGTCTAACTTTTTAAACTCAAACAATTGCCCTATTGGAATGTTGACAAGAAGGAAAGTGCAGGTAGAAATATATATATATATATATATATTTTTTTCCATTCAATGGCAACATGAAGATTTAAATTACTAACGTAGTCCATATAATTTGAAAAAATTTAGAATTTAGTCTTTAAGATGGTTTATACGGTAGAGACTTGTTAAAATTTTTATCAAAACATATAAATTAAATTAACTTTCTCCAAACTATAAAAACTAAATTTATAGTTTAACCACTTTAAGCAATGTAACAAATACCTTAACGAATATACTATACTTTAATTAATACTCGGTGGCGAGAGATCTTGATCCCAAGTCTTGGCGACGGCAAAGGTGAACGGAGAGGACGGCGGCAGCGGAGGGGTTGGTTGGTCGTTCGGGTCTGGGCTTCAATTATGTGTGCCCAATTGATGCAATGCAAACGCTGGCATAATTGGGACTTCATGTGCCTACGTGGGGCACACTCATTGGTGGTCACCATTATCTATCTGGACCATTTGTGTAAGACTTCATTGTGTTTCACATTTGCCCAATGATTTGGTGCCACCTGTTTGAATAAGACCCGTTAGATGAGATAGATTCTCGAGATCGTAACCCTTTAAGTAGTCACAATTATGTGGAAGACTGCCCAATGAGAAGCCTGGTCCATTGTGGACCCCACAGAGCGGACCCCACTCCATCAACTTGCACGACACCAATCAGGGCCGTTGGTCTGGATCTATTGTCACTTCTTGGGGAAAAAGTTAAAATTTTTCAAAAGTAATAATAAATAACTTTATTTAAAAAAAAAAAAAACATTTGATTTTTTAAAAATTGGATCCATTTATTTAATATTTGTTGTTTTTGTTTGTATATTTTTTAGGGGAGAGGGGGAGGTTGGTTTGAATTTTTTTTTTCTTTTAAATTATGTGCATGAGAATATTATATTATGAAAACAAAAATGAAAAATTACAAAAATTACCCTTAAAAGTATAATGGTAGTTGCAATTATGCTAACTTTTAATTGTAAAAATATTGAATCCCTAAATTTTCGCCAGCGTTAAAATTAGACTTTTGAGAAATTAGACCCACAAATAATAAAAATAAATTCTTAAACTTATACAAATGTTATAATTTATATAACTATGTAAGTGTGAAGGCTTAATTTGACCTAATTTTCACACTATAAATTTGAAGGTTCGATTTTAAAAATTTAATGATATAATTTCAATTATAATCCTAACTTAAGAGTCATATTTGCAAATTGTTAAAAAAGAAAGTTACAAAGTATATATATTTGCACTAAATTATTTGTTTATAATATAGTTTTACATAAATATAATCATGGCAGTATCTTTTGAACAAGCTATTATTATTGTTTTACTTTTTCCTATCATTCAAAAAATACACTATTTCACCCCATATAATGACCCCATAAAGTCCCAAATTTTAGAATGAATGGAGTGTTTGGAAGACTGTAATGGAATCAGATTGTAATGTAATATAATCCAAAATCAATGTTTGGTTTGAGTGTTTTGGGCTTGATTTGCAATACAAAACCCATTTTTACGCTTCATGATCTTATTTTTGTTTTTTCCTCGAGCCCTCACGCATTATAATACTCATTTGATTTCTAGTAATCTTGTTACATTTCAGCTCCCCAAACAGTCCCAATATAAAAATCACCCTCAATGTGCTCTTATTTATTTGTTTTTCCATTTGAAAAATTAAATTAAAATACACGACTTTCTTTTATTTGAGAAATACCTATATTTTTTAAAGGGTGAAAAATTATTGCTCTATCCTTCCATAAAATTTGAAAACTATTATAGTGTAGAACTTTACCAAGTTAAATATAAACTATAACTTGAAAAAAATTAACAATGACTTGAAACGGTGTGACAATCATATTCGCATTTAAAATCATCGTCACATCATTACACTGTTTTAAGTATTATTTCGTTTGTCATTCTAAAGAGTATATACTCCGATTTTGAAATGGTCATGAAATGTCAAAAACAATATTGCAACTTTCAAACGCAGTATTACCGATTTGAATTTTTATTCACCATTTAGTTCAAGATATTGTTAGTAAATTGGGTTGAAGACAAATTCCATTTGTTGAGATCATTATTTACTAGGAAGTAACAAAATATGGCTACACTAGTTGTCATCCACTCAAATTTGACATTTGAACCCGTAGAAAGAAGAAGAATAAATCTTATAAACCATGTCCAATTTGCATTCATATAATGTTGATTTTTTCCCCTTTTTAATACATATTGATGAAAAAGAAAAATACAACTTTACTCTTTCTATCTTTGAAATTTTGTCTTTTCAGTCTTTGAAATTTAAAAAATGTTTAATAAATTTTAAATTTTTGTGTATATAAATCATTGACAAATTCGACATTTAGAAAAAATAATTTATCTAGTAGATTTTTTTTTTTTTTTGTTATTTTAATTAGAGATTAAGTTTATGATTTCAAAATTTAGTCATCAAACTTATAATTTTACAAATTAAAAGTTTACACTGGACGTGACTCAGTGAACAAAGGACAAGTGAGCCTCCTTTGTTAAGGTCTTAAGAGCATATTACTTCACGTTTCAAAATACTATTTTGGTTTTGTACTTTGAATTTTGTTTCATTTAGTTTTGTAATTTCAAATGTTCAATTTTAGTTCTTACATTTCTCGTAAATCTTTAATTAGTTCTTGTCAATTTTACTTTCAAAAAAACTTAGTAAATATCAGAATTAGCATTAGCATTCATTTACAAATTGCGAAAATATATACATATAGTATATTTTCTTGTATGAAAATTATTAAAGTTATTTAACCAATTTCGATAGAAATAAACTTTGAATAACTAAATTCAAGATGTAATGAAAGTACATAGACTAAATTTATTAAAAGTACAAAGGTTAAATTAGACAAATAAAAGCATTGAAACTAAAAGAGAATGAAATCCAAAAACAATGATCAAAATGATAACTTAATTTTAATTTAATAACTACGAGAATGTTAAAATGATAGCTCAATTAGCATACGAGAATATTATTGATCAAAAAGTCTTTAGTTCGGATCTCCGACCCTAACTTGAAAAATAGAGAAATGATAGTAAAATAAAATGCATTTAGTTTTGGTATATTTAAAAGAGGGAAGTTTTTCAGTTGTTTTATTCATAAGTTGGAGGATCCACACACTAATCACATCCACCAATCAAAGCCCAACACCTTCAACCTCTCTTCCTCTTCTTCTTCTTCTTCTTTTTTATTTTTTAAATTAATTGTTTATTATTTAAATTTTATTTTCCTCTGTTTCTTAGATTCATTCCTTGAAGCTCGCTCCATTGCTTCGCTTTTCGAGCTCCTACTTTTTCACCCTTTCTCTTCTTCTTCTTCTTCTTCTTCTTCTTCTTCTTCTTCTCCTCTCTGTTTCAACTAAAAAGAGAAGAAGAAGAAAATAAAAATAAAAAAAAAAGAAAAAATCCCAATCTCATCTTTCCTCAGCTTAGACCTCAGTCTTCTTCCACTCGGATTCCCCCCTTTTTCAGCTTTCCTTTCGATTTCCCAGTTCGATTCCTTTTCACTTCTAGATTTCTTTCCCTTTTCCCAATTTTGATTTCCAAAACCCACTTGGATTCCCCCCGCCTTTTTTCCCGGAAAATTTCTTCTCCTGTTTCTGTTTGGATGAAGTGTTGTTTATTGTTAGGGTTTATAGCAATTCTGGGTTGAGTTTAGATTTTTTTTTTCATTTTTGTTTCTTTTTCGATTTATTCTGTTTTTTTTTTCCCTGTTTTCTTTTTGGTTTTTTGTTTTTGTTGGTTTGGTTTGGAAAGGTGCAGTGACTTTTTTCTTCTTTTTTGAAGAGTAGATTCCTCAGAGTACGCCTTCACAGAAGAAGGAAAAAAAAAATGAAATAAAAGTATTCTGATTCCATTCAAATGCTTGTTGATTTAACACCCTTATTGTCAAATTCCTATTGTGAAATATCCATTGGTGCATTTTCTCTCCGGGTTCTTCCTGTTTTTCCTCTATTTAACAATTCAAAAATCTCTTCCCACAAATCATTTTCTTCTTCTCTCTCTCTTTTTTTTTTTTTTTGGGGATAATTTCTCCAACCCATCATGAACAATTTCTTTGAATCTCTTTGAATTTTGTTCCCCAAATTTGAGAGTCAGCTTCATGAAGTGGGAAATGGAAATTCTGTCTCCTCCTTCTTCTCTTGTTTCCACCATGAGTTGGAGTTCCGGCGATGGTAAGAGCTCGAGATGGACTGTTGCCGAGAACAAAATGTTCGAGAATGCCCTGGCTATTTTCGACACCGATACGCCTGACCGGTGGCAGAAGGTTGCGTCGATGATCCCCGGAAAGACTGTCGGGGATGTGATCCGGCAGTATAAGGAATTGGAAGCTGATGTTAGTAGTATTGAAGCTGGTTTGATCCCAATTCCTGGTTATGATACTTCTCAATTTACATTGGATTGGGTTAGTCGTCATAGCTATGATGGATTTAAGCAATCATATGGTTTCGTCGGTAAACGATCGTCCGGGCGTTCCGCGGATCAGGAGAGGAAGAAGGGAGTTCCATGGACTGAAGAAGAACACAAGTAAGTGTTTGGTTTTTATGCTGAAATCATGTTCAATTCATGAAAAATTGAGCCAATTGAACTTTATTTTGAGTGGAATTCTGTTGAGTTTTGATTGATTTGTAATTGGTAAACAAATTTGCAGGTTGTTTTTGATGGGGTTGAAGAAGTATGGGAAAGGAGATTGGAGAAACATCTCGAGAAATTTTGTGGTAACTCGAACTCCAACTCAAGTTGCTAGTCATGCTCAAAAGTACTTCATCAGACAACTCTCCGGCGGAAAAGATAAGCGGAGAGCAAGTATCCACGATATAACCACCGTCAATCTCAATGACACGAGAAGTCCATCGCCAGAAAACAAGAAATCGGTGTCACCGGAGCACTCAACCGTGCTCCCATGTCATTCGAATCCATCGTCAACCGTGGCTCGAACCACCTTCAATTGGAACCACCCCCACCACCAACAACACAACGCTAATGGAGCAGCCATGGTTTTCAACCACACCAATGGGAATGTTTTCATGTCCCCGAGCGCGTTCGGCGTCAACTCATACGCAGGGCTTCGGCTACCGGAGCACCACCTACAAAAAGGTGCTGTCGATGAACCCTTCATTGGACCCCAAAATATGATCTTTCAGATGCAGGCTGGGCATTGCTTTCCCCATGGATAGTTTGAAATTTGAAATGAACCCTTTTTTTTTTTTCTTCCTCTTCTTCTTTTTGAAATGCCAATGCCAATATATCCTCTTTGAGCTTACATATAGTATAGTTGTAATCTTAATTATTGTCATCTACTTTAATACAACTCCATATCTTGAAGAGGGACAGGATTGAATTCATTTTCTTTCACTTTGTTTTTTAATTTTTTAATTTTATTTTTGGGGCTCTATAAAAAGGGCTTCTCTGCAAATTGAAGATTCTATGTTGGGAAGACAAGGCATTTAGAGATGGGCAATGTGCTTTGCTTAGTCAATGATAAATGTTGTGCAACGAAGAAGCTAAAGAATGGTTCTTCTTGATAAGATTCTTGTCCATAATTCAACTCGACATGAATCAATCGTTTCACCTTCGTTTCCGTCTTCTTCACCGTCAGGCCGAACGGAATACCAAAACTGGAGAAAGTTCAGCATCTTCACATTCAATTTGAAACAAAAGAAGAGAGCTTTGTTGTTTTTCATCACATGCTTATATCAGTCATTGTCTATTTTACTATTAAGCATGTTATTTGGCTATGCATTTCTGAAACATTATTGTTACTCATCTGTCAGTTTCTTTGTTAATTGTAAAGTTTTTTAAACAATTTTTTTTTCCATTGGTTTTAATAATATAATTAAATTATGTTTTTGATAACTTTTGGATTGAACTTTCTTTTCCAACACAAAAAGACACAGACAAAACAACAGGTGAAAATACTGTAACAAAACATTTGATTTGATTGATTTTGCTTTCAACAGGTGTTTTTTTTCCTATGATTTTGCATCAAAACAACCATTGTTTTTTTTTTCTTTGTAATTTTCATGCCAACTACAAGTAAGATGTAAAATCTAAAAGCCATACATGAAAATTTGAACTAAAAAAAAAAAAAAGAAAAAGGGGGCCAATTGCAAAAATCATAACTAAATTGTGGAGGTAGTTACACTTACACCCTTAAACTTTTAGTTGTGAAAATTGAGCCTTCCAATTTCTATAATTTTTAAAATTGGACTCTCAAACTTACAATAATTCTAGAAATTGGACCCTAAATAATAAAAGATTATTAGATGGTTGACTTTTTCTTTTTTTAATAATTTAAGGGTCGAAGTTTTAAGGTGTAATTGCAACTACTAGGGGCAATTTTTACAATTTATCCTAAACAAAATGCAATTATTGAAAAAAGTCATAACGACGCTCAATTTGGTATCCCATTGAATCAAAATCTCTCACTTTTTTTTTTTTTTTTTTTTTTTT
>QLSR01000092.1:919644-1010699 GCA_031780015.1 Citrullus colocynthis | reverse complement strand
TTCCTTTTTTTTTTTTTTTTTTTTTCTTTTTCTTTTTCTTTTTGGAGGGGTCATAAGCTTAGCTAAGTTATAGCTACCACAAACACATAATCACAACTTCAAGCTTTCGGTCATTATAATATTCTTATTCTTCATTTTTTTAATACAATACATAGGCATTTAGAATTTTTGGTAGGGGATGGAAAAAAAAATTTAAAATAAATAAATAAAGGAGCAATGGCCTTTTATATACTATAGGGATATGTGGGAGAATGCAAGTAGAAACAAATAGAAAGAGACCTTTGAAGAGTATATGTCACTTTTGAAATTTATTTATTGATTTTGTATCAAATTAGTCTTCTGAAGTTCTAGTTACTACTTATACATGGCTTCCAACGGTTGTCTATGTAAAAAATAAATGTCAATATTGGATTAGCTTCAAGTCGAAGTTTTGAAACTAAATACAATATTTATGGGGTGTTTGGCTCTCCAACTTTATAAGTCAATGTTAAATAATTAAATTTCACCAACTTCAATAGATTCATTGTTGAAGTTTACACATTTATCGAAGAACACATCTTTACAACTTTGTACCACAAGCACACACTTCTAACTCTAACGTATTAATTGTAGACTTTAGAATTCAACCTAGCGTCCCAAACACCCCTCTTAAGGTTGAACTTTCATAAAAGTAATAATTTAGCCCTTGAACTTCAATTGGTAACAATTTAGTCATTAACTCTAATAATTAACAATTTAATTCATAGACATTGACTTTTTTTTTAACAATGTAGTCCCCATCATTAAAAAAATCTCATAAAAAATTAAGTGCCAACTTTTATTTATTTATTATTATTATTATTTTTGCTATCTATAAGTGTCTGGGTCAGCTTACGTGCATCTCAACTAACTCGTCTGACCTTACAATATTTGGGTGTTAAGGAAACTCGTTGGATATTAAATCCTAGGTAGGTTGTAACGGCCCAAAATTAGGTAAACCACTTTTCTCGCATTTAATTAAAAATAAAAAATAAATAATATAAATGAATAAATAAATAAACGAATGAATAAATAACAATAATCACAATAATAATATTAATAACAAAAATCATGTAGGCGGAGGGAGGTGAGTGGGGTTTGGAATTTCTTGGTCATTAGGAGAAGTCGGCGTTCGATTGGGGAAAGATCCCCGGGTGAGTTTTGACCGTGGGGCGTTTTTAGCACAAGTGGAGAAAGGGAAAGAAGGAAAAAAAAGGTCAATCTCTCTTCGGCAGCCATTTTCGCACAACTTCTCGTCACCCAGTCGTCGTCGCCTTCAGCCCTCATTGTCGCCATCACCTTCAGCCCTTATTGCCGCCATCACCTTCAGCCCTCATTACCGCCATCATCCTCAGCCCTCATTGTCGCCGTCCTCTCCAGCCCTCACTGTCGTTGTCTTCGCAGTACTCATCGCCACTGTCATCAGCCCTCGTCGCCATCATCGTAGCCATAGTCCTCACGCCGCATCATTAGTCCAGCGTCGCATCATTAGTCCATTGCTGCATCATTTGCCCAGCGCCGCATCATTAGTCCATCGCTGCATCATTAGTTTAGCGCCCGCCGCATCATTTGCACAGCGCAGATCATTAGTCCATCGTCGCATCATTAGTTCAGCACCGCATCATTAGTCAATCGCCGCATCATCAGTCCATCACCGCATCATCAGCCCATCGCCGCATCATCAGCCCATCGCCTCGTCATCAGTCCATCGCCGCATTGTCACATCCCGCACTTCGCCGCATCATCATAGTCTTCATCGCCGCGTCGCCCAGCCCTCTCCGCGACGCGCCGACACAGTTTTCGTACCACACTGCCGCAGTGTAGGGGAGTCGCTCAGTCTCGCTGAGTCTCGCTGTCTCGCTAAGTCTCGCAGGTAAGGGACTTACTACCGGGTTTTAAGTGACGCCTAAATGTCTAATTGTGCTATTAAACTATTGAATGTCGCTGTGTAACTTTTCCCTCGATGTTGATTGCTATGACAGTTTCGATATGCCAAGTCTGTAGCTCGTACGCAATGTATGTATGATTATGTGCCTATGACTTTGTGAAACTCTGTAATGAACTAGATATACCATGACATGTTACAGGTTACCTCACTTATCGTGCCCTGTACCTCTAATGTACTATGCTATGAAGGGTGTCTTTTGGGATCACCACCTATGTTCATGGTACAAATGTAATCACTGCGCACCCTCGAGTCGCTTCCTATGCTTATGCCTACACTTATGCCTATGCTAGGTACACAGGTGCACACGACAAATAGGGTGACAAATAGGGTGGTAGCTAGGCCCAGTAGTGGGCCCCTTACTGAGATAATTGCTCACCCCTTTTCTATGTTTTTCTCTCAGGTAAGGAGGATGGTGGCCAGGCGCATGGCCGAGGAAATCCGTGATCATACCATGGGACCATCGACACTGCTTCCGCACCTGAGTCTAGGGTATAACGTACTAGAGTCGTAGGGTGGTAGTAGTTTGCACACATTGGACTATTTATTATTTGTTTTGTTTATTGTTATTCAGGATTTTTTTCCTTGAAGTTTTGCCTAATTATTTAAGAGGTACCCCGCTAAAGCACTTTATTTAATAAACTATCAAGAAGTTCAGTCGTTTTATAAATTTTGACCGAGTTTATTCAAAGTGTGTCAAACCATGTCTCTTAGTTTCTAACGTTTTCACTAAATGGTCATGCATAACGTAGTGACGTGTTAGTTATTAAAGGGTTAGGTCGTTATATAGGTGGCCACTACAAATGGAACTCATGATCTTTTGGTTTTTTACAAATTGATGTAACGACTTAGTCTTTATAATTTAGCAAGTTATTGATCTTACATGTGTCAGAAATTTCTTTCAATCTTAGTAACATTTTTCTCAATAAGAACTAACTGGTTGTAAATTGTAAAAACACATACTAAATTATTACAAATTTAAAAGTACAACGACTAAATATTACCAACTAAAATTCAAGAACTAGATTGCTACTTTCATAAAAGTTTAAATACCGAAACATTGTTTTAACCAACATTTAACAAAGATAAAATAGGCATAATACTGTAGGGAACCACTATAGATTATAAACCTAAATTTTTGTAAAAAGTAAAAAGAGAATAAAACAATTTGAAAAATAGTGGGTGACTTATTCAAACTTAACTATTGATGATGATGAAGGATGATATAACATTGATATACTATATTATTCTTGACTATATGTTAACCATTCCAAATCATATCAATTCACTTCATCATGGAATAATTATTTGTCTATTTTGATTGATTTGCAAATAATTGATTGGTGATCAACCTTAAGAGAATTTTAAATTATGCTCATTTACATAAATATAGAAAACGAATTTATCTAAAATAGTTTATTGGCAAATTTTTTATTCCAATTTGTTGGGTAGAAACCATTGAAACCTTCATTTATTCGCTATTGGTAAAATTTGTCCTTGTCAAATTGAGCATAGTCCAAGCATTTTATAGGACAAAACTGACATCTTTTTTAACATTTTCTAATATCTTTCTTACTTTTTAAAATCTTAAATGGAAGGCCCCATATAATGAAAATAATATTTTGTCCCCTATTTAAGTACTTTACTTTCCATTTTATCTTTACCAATCACAACTTTTCATACCCAATTGCAATTTTAAAATTTAAACTTAGTTTTTTGTTTTATTTTTCCTCCATGATTTTTTGGAGTTTCAACCAATATGTGTGATAGATTTGTTGTTAATTTTTAAAAAATAAATTTAATAAATAAAAGTTTTGTTTGCATTTTCAGTAATATGGAAAATTTTCAATTGTTATAAAAAATTCATAGAGTTTTTTCCCCAATTCAAAACTAAGAATGGTAAATTAAATTTTTGAGAATTCTCTTTTGTTTAATTGGAATTGAAATTCATTAGGAAAAGTTAAACTAATGGTTATAGAAATAGGAATTGGTTGACTTAAACTAACTAATTTTAAATAAAAAAAAATAGAATTAGTTTAAGTTAAAAAAATGAAATTGACTGAAAATTTAAATTAAGTTTAAGGGATAAAGCATGAAAAAGAAAGAAAACTATTGAAAATTTTTCTGGTTAGAATTCATTTTTTTAAAAAATACCTATGCTATATATTAAAGAGGGCTATTAAGAGAAAATCTATCCTTTTCTTTTCTACCCTTATGATATTAATAGATGTCTATTTTGCCCCGTTGATAGAACGCAACTATTTGAATATAAGTGTTTTTTAAGCTCAATAGATGCAATTGATGCTGATGAGATGTACTTGTTTGGTAGAGGTGGCTAGACATTAAAAAGAGGCACCCCTTCATGTAAGGATACCATCCACAATCCATTTATAAACTTGTAAAAGTTATATAAAAATTTGAAATACCATAAAATTTGGAAAAACTACCAAAAGTGTCTACACAAAAAATACAAACTAAATCACTTGGAGTGATTGATACATTGATGCATTTTCACATACTGCTTTCATGAACCTTTTTCCTTTTGATGTTTGGTTTCATTGTCGCCTATTTATTTGTAGCTTAAGTATTATAACACATATGTTTTGTTATGGAATATCGAAGTTTTGTGGCGGCATTATAACATATTATTGTTATGTTCTTTCAAATGTTTTTCACTTGAAGTTCACTAGAATACAAGACAATTGAAAAAGTTCTTCACAAGTACATTCTTTAACTTCCCTCCAAAATTCTATGTTCTTCGTCAATTTCTTTAGCCTAATATGGTTATATAGTCATGTCAGAAATTTCTTTACTATATGTCGTTCTTATTTATTGAATCTCATCTTGGATGTTTTGAGACTAATATTAGATGGGAAGATTTCTTAGAATATAGTAAATTAGTCCTAACTTCAATAAGAAGGGTGGGAGTTGGGTTAGGGAGACAAGGGAAAAAATATTTTTTTCTTTAATTACTATTTTAATTATTATTATTTCATTTAAAATAATAAAAATAATCTAATTAATGGAAAGAGGACCTTTTAAACCTATTATTTAAAACTAAGGGACTAAAATGGCCAAATTGAAAACATAGGGACCAAATACACATATTTCTTAAAACTTAGGAACTAAAAAGATACTTTTCCCTAAAATTTATAGGTGTCTACCTTCTATATAGTTAGAAATAATTTTGTTAACTATCATAAAGGTTTATGATTATAAAAACTAAGTTTAGATATTATTTATTTATTACATATATAATTTTATCTTTTTAATTAGTTCCAATTTCAATTAAACTTACGATAACTCCGAAGAGGGGATAATTTAAGTTTTTTTCTTTTTTCTTAGTTTTGAGTTGAAGAAAAATTCTCACAAATTTTAAGTAACAATGGGAATTCATTTTTTAGTTATGGAAAATCCCACCAAATCTTCTTTTCTTAAATAATTGCCTTTTAAAAATAGCAACAACTCTATCACAAATATTGGTAGAAACTTGCCAAAAACGTGAAGAAGAAAAAAAAAAAAATAGAACACTAAAGTTTAAGTTATAAGCCAATCAATTTAGAACTTTAAGTGTGTAGATTTCTTCACATATCAATTTTACAAAATAGATAGCAATAATAAATGCATTAACAATTAAAAAAAATTATTTAAAAATTTAAATTAATTCATTTATAAAAATTTAATAGTTTAATGGATATAAATTATAAATTTCTCACGAGTAAACATAATAAAGGATATAAATTGATAGACAACCGTAAAAGTTAGGAATATGGATTGATATTTTCCTATTTTAAAGTTTTTTTTTTTTTTTTCAAACGTCAATTTTAATACGCATGAGAAAAAAACCCTTCCCCTTCTCCAAGCGCCAAATTCCAAGTGACATCTCCAGCAGAAAGGGATTTTTTTTTTTTCCACAATGTACTTTAGTTTAAGAATATTATAACAACTTTCATAATGTAATTGTTTTTCTTTTTTAATAAATAATAAAAAGCATGGGATAATTTGTAAAGTAATGACAAGAATAGGGTTGTTGTTACTAGCCTAATATTGTCATTATTTTAGAGTCTAAACCACCAACTCTGTACAAACAAGTAAACAACTCTATTATAACTCAAGAACCAAGCTACGCTGATTACCATTCTAAATTTTACCGCCATAATTGTTGAACTAAAAAGCAAAATTATGTTTTCCCTAGTTTAGGTGCCTGCCAATCTTGTGTTACATGTCTGAAATTTACAAGCAATAATGTGACATTAACCTTAGCCAAACCGAGCACAAATTGTTTAGGCATGTATTCTCAATCACAACATCAGAAATTTGAATCCTCGCCTCCCAACCCAGCATGTTGAACTCAAGAAAATAAAATTTGGGGATTCTGATGATCATCCCCTACAAGTTGGTTAAAGAACTATTGAAATCAACCCTGAATTTACTCCAGAAGTGTAGTTTTGAGCAAAGCCTGAGATGATATTCAAATTCTGCTACATTAAACGTTCAAGGAACTCAAAAAATTTAGAAGATGATCTCCTAAAAACTAATTCTCTTTCTCTCTAAACGTTTCCACATGTTATATTGACAATAGGAGACGCTAAAATGGTAATGGAAGCTCCTAACTTTGGAAGAAAGTACAGGGAAGCCATAACAGGATGCAAGTTCCAAAAGAATAAAAGATTCTTCTTGAAGATATCATCCGCTAACAACACTTTAGGATATCAGAGGAAAAAGGGACAAGAAAATACTTTTTCGTGTGTACAAGAACAAAAGAGGAAAAAAAAAATGTGTTCAAAGCCTGAAAGTTAACATACCCCGAAACCTTCTTCCATGATTTTGGCATGGCAGAATCATTCTGCTGCATCCGAATCCTCACCTGCCTCCGGCCATGTTTTCAAAATGAAGACGACGTTAGTGGAAGAACTACAATCGCTCTCTCGGTTAACTTCAGTATGTGTGTTTCATTTTTCTGTTAAGGAACCAAGTTAACGTAGAAGGGCATACGAAAAGCTAAGACTATAAAATGAGTCCACAACAAACTTCAAAGACGGATTCCAATCAAAGAGAATTACACAAAGTCGAAAGTTACTGAAAGTCCGACTAAAGAACGTATATAATGATGTATTAAACCTCACCACCTCCCACACTTCTTCAATTGACTTCTCCAATTTCCTAGAATCTCTACTATTCCTCTCAAGCTACACTCCCCATAAGATAGCAGAAAAACAAGCTTGCCACAAGACTCTTTCGTTTCATCACGAATGAGAAAGTTCGTCCATAACACCTCCATTTTGATGTGAAACAGTGGGAAGAGAAACTAGACAACATTAATAGAAAAATTACGATCCTGTTTGGTAATCATTTGATTTTTAGTTTTTGGTTTTTTAAAGTTGTGCTTGTTTTCTTACAAGTTCTTACCCATGGTTCTCATATATCCTATATAAACATTTGAATTTTCAGCCCATCTCCAAAAACAAAAATAAGTTTATGAAAACTAATTTTTAAAACTTAAAAAAGTTGGCTTTGATGTTGAAAATCTCTTATAATCTAGACAACAGTAATATTGATAACCACAATTTTCAAAAACTAAAAACTAAAAACTAAATGGTTACCAAACCAGCCTACAATTTCTGTATTGTTCTTTTATGTGAAAAAATGTCAGTAGCAGAAAGAAAGAGCAATGTGAAAAAAACATTGGTTTTAGGGTGAAGAGAGTCAAATATCCATCCTGAATTAGCTTTCCATTTCGATCACTCCTCTAAGATTTCTAACAGAAATGAAACAAAACGAAGAATGTAAAAAATCTGAATGAAAATCGATAATACAAAATGACAATGCAAATGTTAACAGAAACAGAACCAAAACCAGGTTTCACAGTATAATTCTAAGGCATCCCATCATAAAAGGGTATCTATGAAATCAAGAATTCAATAAGGAGATCGCACTGTAATGTGATTTCAATTTTGAATTAAACAAAATTCAAGCATGGAACGATAATGTCTGTTCTTAAAGCAGTCTATCATTTCTTTAATTGAATAATTGAATTGGAGAAAGGCAAGAAAATCAACCTTCTTCGCCTTCATCTTCGATTCCTTCTTCGTAATTAGTTCCATATCTCTCATTCAGATATTCTACCGCCGCCGGCGTCAAAACCAACTTATCGGAATCCAAAATATCAAACAAATTCAGCGTCCTAGGCGTCAACAACTTCAACGTTCCAATATTACGGCTAGATAGTCGGACATTATCAGAAACCTCCGTCATTAAGAACAATGATTTCTCCTTTGGATCGATTCCCCATCTCTTCAACGCAGCGATGAATTCTTTAGTTTTCGGCTTCTCGAACTTGTCCCCAAAATCCTCCACCACTATCGTATTAACCGCCGCACTAGCCACCGCCGTCGATATTGCCAGTCTCTTCTCCTTTCTGTTGATCTTAATTGACCAATCTCTAGGCTTCGGCCCGAAGACCACCCCTCCACCTGGCCGGAGAGGAGTGCGCATCGAACCGCGACGAGCCTTCCCGGTTTTCTTCTGCTGGTAGGGTTTTCGGCCGCCTCCACTAACCTCAGCTCTGGTGAGAGTCGAGGCGGTCCCACGGCGCTTGTTCTGTTGATCGGTGATAATGGCTCGGTGCACGACAGCGCGGGCGGTTTCGGGGGGAGCGGATTTGAGGTCGAGGTAGGTTTCACCGACTTTTTCTCCGGTGAAGGAGAGGACTGGAAAAGTAGCGAGCTCGGAGGAGATTGATAAGGGTTTGGTTTGGGGTTTAAGGGAGATAGGTTTCAAATTGCAGGAGAGCTTGGAATTTTGAAGGTTGGGGGAAGAAAGGAAGACCGATGAAGTGAAGAAAGAGAGCGACGATGGCGTGGTGGAGGCCGCCATTATTGGTGCGATGGAGTAGCTTTGGGCCGCTCTTTGAGTTCTGCGGATAGCTTCGTTATCCACTCCTGCTGGAGATCAGTGGCAAAGAAGAAAATAAATAAAACATTTTTCACTTTTAAGTAATTTAATTTGAATCCATTCCCATTAAAATAATAATTTAAATTTAGAGGAAAATTGCTTACATTTTGGGTATTAAAAGTCGAAGATTATAAATTTTTATTCAACTTGTGGTAGGACGAGGATTTAAAACATCAATTCAATAAAGATATTAACGTCTGAATTTTAGGTAGATATAGATAGAAATATTAATATTCACAAAAAATTTGAAAATTTTTATGAAAATTGATGGAAATTATTATAATTAATTAATAAAACTTTGATTCTAATTTAGTTAGAATATAATTGACCATTTTCTATATCATTTTTATAGGGTAAGACAATATTTATACGTATATTGTAAACATTTTTATAAAAAATGTTTAAATAAAAATGAATCTTTCGATAAATATATTTTTCTTGAGTTAATTCAAATAAACCCTAAATTATCGCATAATATTATTGCTAATGATTTAGGTCGCTCTATAATGACTAAGGCTAATTTTTGCTTATTGGGAGTATAATTGTTCTCATTAAAATTTTCATCAGGTTGAAGATGATAAGACATTTTATTAGTTAGGGTTCATTAAAGTTGTAATTTTTAAATAATAAATAAATAAAACTAGTTTTACCATTATTTTCTTTGAAATCTTCCATATTTTTTAATTCATCAATGGGAACATTTATTAATTTTTAGTTTAAATTGCAACACTTGTAAATTTAAAATAATAATAAGAAGAAGAAAAAATACTTTTTTTTATCTGAATTTTAAAATATAGGTGCGTTTAGTCTCTCAAAGTTTTAAACCCACCTATTCTTCTACTCATGGACCAAAAAGTATTTTTCTCTGATAATAACTTAAACGGTAAGAATGTTTTTTTTTTTTTTTTTTTTTTTCTTTGTATTTGTACTTTTCATTTTGCTAAATAAACATAATAATAGGAGGAAAATCAGAAGAGATTCCGCCGAACAGTGAGTTCCGAAACGCGGAGACCAAGCCGATTTCTTCGAAGTCGAAATCCATCGCCGCCCTCCTGACCGAAGTTCGCGGCGGCGCATGCCCTATCCGCGGCGAAGGCACTCCGTCGGTGATATACAATTCCGAGATCGCTTCCATCTCCGACGATTCTCGAAGGTTTGCATTCGAAACGAGTTCAGGTTTGCCGTTTTTGTTGTCTAATGCCACATTTCTAATTCTAAACCTATATTCAGAGATTCAGAGTTATTTTTGCTTCTCAAATAGTAATTTTTGTGGTTTCGTATTGAGGATTTAAGATCCAAGACTTAGACGATGGCGAGCGAGGATTGCCGAGTTTATCACGAGAGGCAAAAGCTACAATTCTGTCTCTTGCACGCTCTCAATAACCTCTTTCAGGTATACTTTCATCCTCAAGCCTTTGACTGTGAAAGCTTTCCAAGCGTTTTCTTATTGCTTGATATTGAAAAATCGTCAAATCTTGAAATCTATTGTTTGCCATGTAATTAAGATGGTGATTAACGGATTTATACAGTTTCTCATCATTAAGAAAGAACGATGTCCATAGGATCTCAGAATTAGAACTTATCGTCTCACTGTTTCACGATTTGTTGCATTCTTTATGTATTTCGATGTCTTCTATTAGCATCATAAAAATCTTTTATTTGTAACAGGAAAGGGACGCATTTACTCGAGCAAACTTAAATGCAATTGCTGAAAAGCTCGACGAGCCAAACAAAGAACGTTGGACGCCATTATCATTTGTCTTTAAGCCTCATCACAACACAGTAACTGGAAATTATGACATAAATGTCCTAATTTCAGCTCTGGATGAGAAAGGAAAGAGTGTGGTGTGGCATGACCATCGGAATGGAGCTTCTTCAATCGATTTGGATGGACCTGAGGATACCCTTAAACTTATGGGAATTGTACTTAACGTCTCAGTTAGAAGGTTTAGTGGCATTTGGAAAAGTAGGCACTGGGTTGCTTTGAGAAAGATCAACGGATTATGGTATAATTTGGACAGTGATCTGCCTGCTCCTCATCCGTTTAAGGACACTGATGAAGTAAGACAATTTTTGGATCATGTGATCAGTAACAATGGAGAAATTTTACTTGTTATGAATGACAGGAACTAAATCTTTTTCGTTGGATACCCATGTTTGTGCCGGAATCAAATGTAAAATAAGAATTATAGCTGGATTGCGTTGACTGTTTATCTGCAACATAATTTGCATACTGAAATCTACTTGGCTTGAGTTATATTTCATATTGCTGATAAAGAAGGGAAACGATTTTGAAGTGAAAAGCAACAACAAACGGTTCATGTCTAGAATCAAACCTGAGTATTTTGTACCTATTATCTGAAGATGGGGGTACCCTGAAGGAATTCTGAATCTGCTAAGCTGCTGGTAAAGCCGCTATCAGATGAAATCGTGCCTGGTATTTTACAGAGAAAAATGGTTTGTTATGTTGAAAAAGCCTCAATATTATAAAGGCCATAGAATGCCTCACCAACAAACTCTACTGGTTAAGGGCTCTACCGGCATCAGAGGTTAGCTTCAACTCTTACTGTGAGTTATGAGCAAAAGTTTATGCTATCTCATCATCACCCATACACCATTACCATCATTGCTAAGAACACAAACGCAGTCTTTTTGTCTGATGAAAGCCTATATTATATATTTTAATAAGAAGTATGATGGATCACCACCAAAGAATGCTTCCGAAAGGTATGTTAAAATAAAGAACAACTTTACGTACTAAGCAGATGTATTTCCCTATAATTCTATGCTCAAAGTCCTTTCTTCTTAAATGGACATTTTAGCTTTAGAAATACCCCTTTTCCCTTTATCTGAAACGAGAATCTTTTGAGCTTTTCATCATTTCTTTTTCTCTGTCTGCCCCTTATTTAATATTGACTTTGCTTCCTTTGTGATTCATAAGTCGCTTTCCACTATTGCTTCTGTTCCAAACTTGTGAATATTGGAGAAAATTGTTTTCTCTGAAAAAGAAAATAAGAAGTAGAAAAAGAATATGGAAAAGATAGAACCAAAAAAAAAAAGTCTGAATTCCTAAGCATATTCTCTCTCCTAAAGTTTCACATTTAAAGTGATATATTGTAGTCAATCTACCTTACTAGATATATTCAATAGTTTAACATTGCCAGCAATTTAGTCCACTAAAATGCAGTAGAGAGGACGAAATGATTATTGCTATATTTATGGTTTTGTTTATTATTTGATGTCAAATTGTTGATTTCTACCATTTCTGTACCTACTTCATGCGTGCAAAACTTTCTATATTCTCTGTTTATCTTGACATCCACATAAAGTTCATTATGTCTTTCGCTGTTGGATCAAATATTTAACGGTTGAGATTGTTTGATTAATAAAGTGTTAGGCATTATATTGAATGACCCTCACTTTTGTTCGTTGCTTGATAGAGATCTAATACACAGAAAGAATAGAGCCTTCTTGGGTTTGCTTAAGAACTCTTGGTGGGCAGGCTGCATTTTTCAGCTGTGTGTACGTCTCTTTTCTCAATCTCTCTTTTGCCTCTTTCTTCCCTCTTTGCTTTCCCCCCCTATATTTGGTATTTCAATTCATTTTAATCTCTCTTTCTCTCATGACCTTACTTGAACAAGATCTGTTGTTCTATAGGTTGTACAACTGTGTCCGACCTTTCTTCTAATTCTATGACGACAACATTGGAGCAGAAGATTGAGAAACAGAACTCGTCAAGCAACAGAACTGGTAGAAGCAGAGGGACTTTTCGAAACTGCAGATTTCGATCCCCAAAATCGCTTACAGGGCTGCAATTCTCTCCATTGAGCTTTCTGAAGCACATAGCCGATAAAGTCACTCGAGCTTTGCAATTCATGGCCATGAAGAGAAGACCTCACCACGAACGACCTGTTCCAGCCGTGCCCATCGCCAGTTCAAAACCGATCCAGGTGTCTGCCATCGATTCACATAGAACAGAGGCTGTGGAGGAGTGCATCAAGTACATCAACGCTTCCACTTAGCTCACACCAATTCTTGTAAGTTGTAAGATTTTTCTCCTGAAAGTTCGTATATATGTTGTGTCTTTGTGGGTTTAATGTCTGATATCACTGTTGGGGATGATGAATCATGATGCAATGTTCTTCTTTGGATGGAAGATTGGGGGCCAGTAGGTGGAGTAAGCCTATCATTTTATATATATATATATATATATATATTATATATTTGTTGAAGATCTATTGCGGAATGGAAAAAAACGTCCTTCACCGATCAGTGTCAAATTTCCATTACTTTCTTTGTGTGTCATTTTATTAATCTTAATCACATGATAGAAGAAGATTTTACTTGTTTTTGTTAGTGGGTCCGTTTAAATTCTCTTTTGGCAGTACACTTTTCCTTTTATTGAAACAATATAATTAATAGGAGTTTGGATTGTTAGTTCGAAATAAATGGAAAATTTGAACAAACTTGAACAAATTGTTTTCTTCCCATTGAAAGTCAAACTAAAACCAGTAAAATTTGGGGCGACTACAATTTGTATAACAATAGTTTTAAAGAATCACAGATATAACAAAATCAATCGCTAATTAGACTCAACGATATAAGGGCGTTTGGAATATCTTTTCAAGTGTAATTTAAAAAATAAGACATTTTGAAAGTAAAACAAATGTTTGGCAATCATGCAAAATGAATTTATCTTAAATAAATAGTTCTTATCAAAAGTGAAATTTTTAAAATATTTATTTTTTAAGTTATCACTAATAAATTTTGAATTTCAACTTAAATTTTGTTATCTTTTACAATTTTTTTTATCGTATTATATTTATTTATACTTTGTATTTGATTGTTATATTTGCATATTAAACTTAAAATTTGTTACTCAAATTTAGTTCTACACTTGAAAGTTTTTTGGTCAAATTGCAAAAAACCATCTTTTGAAGTATGGTGGTAGTTGCAAGTAGATCCTCAAACTTTCAATTGTAAAAATTGGTCTTCTAAACTTTCACAAGTATTAAAATTAGACCCTCGAGCTTACAATAGTTGTTACGTATACAAATGTTACTATTTATACAATTATATAAATTTAAAAGTCCAACTGTCATGGGTTGGTTCAGTTGTAAAAAAAGGAGAGATAGTTTCAATAAATAACAAAGAGGGTATGGGTTCAGTATGCGGCTACGACTTTACAAAACACATTCTTAATAGTCACATAGAAGTTTGTATTTTTTTTACATCAAAAGACTATAAAAATGGAAGTTATATTAAAATATATAGGTCATATTTAACAACTCTCATATTATTAAGCACAATTCAGATTATGTAATAATAGAAAACAAGGATGGGAAGACAAAAACAAAGCAAAGCAAAGACTACTATTATTAGTATCATTATTAAGTAAACACAAGCATATCAAGCTAAATAATTCCAAAAAAAAAAAAGAAAAAAAAAGTCTTAATAATCCATCGGGGAAAAAATCAGGAAATCATTTGAGTAAACCTTTTTGTAAAATCAGTCCACCTCACTACAGCAACAAAATTTTGGTTCTTTTGTTGTTGGATCAGTTCATATTGCGTCATAATTCCCACTTTCTCTCTCGAAAAAACCGACATCATATGAGCAACAAGATCTTTGTCATATCAATCGATTGAAAAAGAAAATAATAAATAAAAATAAAATGAACTAATTACCAACAATAATTAATTATGTAACGATAGTATTGAAGAATAATCAATCAGAGCAACAGAGAGGCAACAAGACGATGGCCTGAAATTGCAAAAGTTTTTCAATACAAAGAAATTATATATGAGTGAAACGGCACCGCCGCCGCCACTGTCATTCTTTCTTGGCAAAGAGACCACCAAACACGCCGCCGTTCTTCTTCGGAGGAACTTGGACGGAATTCTTCCGGCCACCGCGGACGGTACCACTGCCGTTACCTGCGGCGGCGTTCTTGCCCTCGACCTTTTGAAGAACAGGGTCAGTTTCAAGAAGCTGATCCTTATTCAAGCTTCCGATGATCCAATCAAGAAGGCCCTTTTCCTTCTTGCTTTCGCCGGCACCCTTAGCCGCCGTGGCTGCGAACACACGTCCGGCGGCCGGAGAGAATGCGATTGGTAGAGAGGCCATAATATTTTTTAAAGTTTTTTGTTTTTGTTTTTGTTGGAATAGGAAAAATTGAAATGAAATGGGAAGAGGATATTTGGGTAAAATAAGAGGCGATGGAGTGTTGAGAAGCGCGAGCGAACCACAGGCGTCTTATCTCTTTGATTCTAAGTCCAAAATTTTTCCTTTTTTTTCTTCTTTCCTTTTTGTACATTTTACGATTAATCCGCACCAGACTTGGCTCCTAATTCGACACGTCGGTTTGTCTTTAGCTTTCTAGAATGGGGTCCACGGGCCCAGATGGCTATTGGGCCGGCCCATTTAAATTAGAGCTCGAAGTATAGGTCTGTCGAACCAAAAGAATGTGAGGTGTGAATGGCTTAGGGTTTTCAAATTGGAATTTTTGCATGCTAGTAGACAGTGGATGAAAAAGCTTCGCCCTTTTCAAATCTGGCATGTTGTATTCTCAAATTGAATTGTTTGTTTTTTTTCTTTATAAATTTGTTGAAGGAGAAATTTCTGTCAATCACAAGTTGCCACATCATCGCAATGAAAGTTTCGTGAGAATTCTAAATTGGATCATGTCAGGTAATTAAAGTCGCTCAAATCCAAAATCCAATACAATTCAATCTCATTGTGGAATTTTGGGCTAAAGAAGGTATTGGACCCAAGCTAGGCCCACCTAAAGCCCATGGAAATCTTCTATAAATAGAGGTCCCTCCCATTCATTTAGGCGTTGGAAGCATTGACAACGAAGTTGAAACTTTGAAGACTTGAAAATTAAAGCTCAATATTACAATCATCTTCTGAAGATTGAAGACTCAGAAGACTTGGATGATCGATCTCAAGTTTACAACTTCTTAGAGATGGGAATAACCGAAGCTTCAAACACAACTCCTTCAAAGTGTTGAAGATCATTAGAGATTAAAGCTCCTTAGATTAACTTTTACTCTCCTAAAGCTCTAAAGATTAAAGCTCATAAGAATCACTAAAGCTCTTAAAATCAAAAACTCTAAATGTTCATTCAAACAGACCAACAAGCCTCTCAGAGGCCAATCCAAGAAGATCCTCAAGTCCAAAATCAATCCTTAAAATAAGAAATCTAAATAACATACTTGTCCTCATTTATATCAACTAAACAAATATATATATATATATATATATATATAGTTAAAGAAAATAAAAAAGGAAATTTCTCCGTGGTTCATGTGCCCAAGAACCCTCCCCATCTTCATCTCCTTTTTCACAAACCCTTTGTTGCCATCGACCAGGCGTGGTCTATCGTCACTCGACCGATCATAGAAACCTATGGTCAAGGAATCTTCAGCCGTTGACGGTCAAGTCTGTGCACTGCAATCGACAGAACCCTCGCCATCTTCCATCACAGCACACCCATGTTCGAGGGTTGGGTCAGTAGCGGTGAGTTTGGTCATTGGCAATGATTGAAGAAAGGAGGTTTGGAGGGAGGAGAATTTGAGTCGATTGGGTGGGGCAGCAATCTAGGTCGACAGGGGTAGTGTCAGGGGGTAGGAAGCTAGCTGGGGACAGGGTGTGGGAAAGAGAGAAGAAAGGAAAAGAAGGAAAATTGTAAGGGGTGGGGGAGCACAACATGAGAAAACCTATAGTCAACTGTAGGTTTTTTTGTTTTAATCGTTTTGATTAATTGAGAATATTTAAAAAATAATAAAATTTTCTTAAAAAACGTACGTAACCTTTGAATTTCCTATTTAAAAAATATCTTATAATTAAATGTTAGCTGGAGTCTAAATGGTAAATAACCCTAATTTTATTGTAATTTTGTAAGAAAATTAGACAAAACTTCTAACCCTTAATAAATATAGCCCTGATTAGGGCCTCACTCGTAGAAATCCCTTAATTTAAACCGATTATTTGCATTCTTCCAAATCCAGAAAAGAAAACGACCCGGAAGTTATTGGACTGTGTATGATTCACAACACAATCGAGCCCATTTTTGGGCCCATATTTATTTCCTGTGGGCCCATCGAATTATTGAGGCCCAAATTAATAAATTAATAAAGAAACGGTCATATGTAGGCAAATAGGTGGAGAGGGTAATGGTGGCGCGTGCAGAACACGCGCCGACAACCTCTGCATGGCACAATAATTAACGGACGTGTTTTTTTGTCTTTCCACGTGCATCCCTGAATTCCAACTCTAATTTTGTTATTGTTCCAACTTCCAATTAACTTTTCTTTTTTTCTTTTTTAAATTATTTTGTGTGTGTGTGTTTTGTTTAAAACCAATTTTTTAATTTTTTTTTCAACGGAAATATCATTAGGTTTTTGTATTCAAAAGCATGATTGGTTTATTTGTATTAGGACAGTGTACAAATTATTGTACCTCAAAACAATTAAAAACAGCACGAAATACTATTTTAAATTATATTACAATTAAAAACAGCACGAAATACTATTTTAAATTATACTACAATTAAAAACAGCACGAAATACTATTTTAAATTATATTTATATATATATATATAATCGTACTTATGGAATTTTTAAAGTATTTTTTTAAAGGTTATATGATGTTTTAAATCGATTTAAAGTACGAGAACGGACATCACGCTAAATTAATTTAAGCATAATGATTATGATTTGCTTGTTCTTTCTCTTATTATTAGTACTCATTATATCATAACTCCAACGGGAACCATTAAATTTTCTTTAGAAACAAGCAACGGGTTTGCCACGTCATTGGCGAAAAAAAATAATTTAAAAATAATTTAAGTCGATAACTATTTGATTTTCGTGGCAAAAAAAATAATTTAAAAATAATTTAAGTCGATAACTATTTGATTTTTTATTTTGGAATTTTTTGTACCAGATTGAAACTAGAAGTAAATAAACTGCATATAATGAAATAATCAACTAATGAAGATATACAATAACTAATTATAATAGCTACTTTATTAAATAAACATAGGTTTACATCTCAAAGTGAATTAACAAAGAGAAGAATAATTTATGTATCTTATAAATGGTGTGAGGTATCTCCCGTTCTCGACATACCCCTTAAGATTATGCATCTTTGTGTTCACTATTCTTGGTTTGGATTTTTTTGGACCGAATGTTCATTTGGGTTTTATGGACTTTTGATACCATAATAGATAAACATAGGGTTCCATGTCAAAATCAATTTTGAATAGAGAAGAGTAATCCAAGCACCTTATACAAATTTGTAATGTCTCTTCATATTTTCAATATGAGATTCTCAAAACATAGAGTGTCTTCAAAATGCAAGTCAAAATTTTAAAACTTATTTTTAAAAAATGTTTTTTTAGAATTTTGCCAAAGATTCAAATGTTTTATTTGGGATGATGAAGACACGATTTAAAAATCACAAGAAACCAAGCACAATTTCAAATATTAAAAACTAAATATTTATCAAATGGGGTGCCAAAATTACAAGTTTAGTCTTGTTATGAAAGTCCAAAGTATTATATCTTACTTTCAAGAACCATATTGAACAACAAAACTCAAAAAATTGAACACCAACAATCCTAAACCCAATTTGATCTCGACCCTTAACATAGCTAGGCTTTGTGGCAAGTTATAATATTGGGTGGGCTTAGGTGGATCAAGCAATTTTTTAAATAGTGAGCTATTCATTACAAGCAAGACAATATAACTATGAAAATAACAAAAAAATAAAAACAAAAAAACAAAACAAAACACAATTAAAAGAACAAATAAACTTAAAAATTAGATTATCTCTTATATCGAAGATCTAGCAGCAAGATTTGGAACCTTGTTCTAGATTAACTCACTCCACAAACAAACTTAATCAATTGGTTCAAATACATTCTATCCTAAGAATTGCACTGAAAACTTAGAAAATGCAAAGATAGTTACGTTGCTTATCAAAATTATATTTCATGCATAAAAAAAATAATAATGATAAATAAATAAATAAATAAAAGTCGTCTTTTACAACCCAATTCTGAGCCCTTCTATAGCCAGCCATTACATGAAGTAACTCCCAACCTTTCAAATTACCAAAAATCACGTCCATAATTACCAAATCTTGTTACCCCTACAATTATAAATTCAAACTTAAATTTAACACTTGAAGGCTAAAAATTAAATAAAGACAATTGAAGTTTATTAATGGCAACTCAGTGACGATGATCCATATTACTTGGAGAGTTGTTTCCATTTAGGACTCTTAACTTTTAAAAGTGTGTAACAAGTTTTTTGAAACGTTCAATTTTTTATCGAATAAGTCCTTTTATTTTTAAATTTGTGCCTGATAAGTGTCTAGAAAATTTAAGATTTTAAAAGATCAATTAACATATTAAATATAAATTTGTATTTCATGCTTAATAATATATATCTAAAGTTTTAAATTTGTGTCAGATCCATGGGTTTTAAAAAAATTCCAAGTTCAATAACTAAAATTACGATTTAAAAATTTCACTTGCCAAATGAGCACAGAACTAAAGTTAACAAACTAAATGGGCAATTTGACCAAACAAAATAACAAAAACATTTAATTTCATTATGTTGGCTACACTGCAGCTAAAGTTCAGCTACGTTATCTGAATTTATTGTCTTTATTATTATTGTAAAGTGAATAGCTAGGGGTTAGTTGCATATATAGTTCCTTTTATTCTTGGACTTTAACCACAGTTATTAAATTCATGTCTTTGAATAATTTAAAGGGCACTCAACACTCTCGGTTCAAATACGATTCAAGTAGGTTAAAAATCTATTACTTTATAGGATGTTGAAATGGTTCGACTTTCATTTTGTTTTTTTAAATCAAATAAAATTTTTGTTTGGTCTCTAAACGTAAGTCTTTAAATTTTTTTATTTTGTATCTAATAAGTGATTTAACTTTTAATTTGTGACTACCACGACATCGATAAAGTTTCAATTTTGAATTTGTAAAATTGTGTTGCCTTATAAAATTAAAATATTAGAAATAAATTTAATAGTTATATGTGCTTGTGGCATGAATACAATTAATTTTGAAAATAGAAATTTCAAATACCACATACTCTATTTATAGGTGAGAACAAAATATACATATTATAGGGAGCTTAAGGTTTGTGTCTTTATAATAAGAAAATTGAACTATTCAATATGTATATATGTAGATAAAAAAAAAATAATAATAAAAACAAAACAAGAAGTTGCGAAGCTCCTTTATTTTTTATTGGTGTAAGCATAAGAGCAACTGTCGATTCTTCTATCACTATCTTTTCTCTCTTGGAAGCTCCCAAATGTCTCATTTTTGTCTTTGGCTTTTTGAGACCAGTCTCACATTTCCCTTAGAGCACAATCACTCCCGAATTTATTAAAGCAATCTTTTTCTAAACAGAAAAAGTATACATATAAGTATTCGAGGATGTCGAATCATCCACTAAAGAGTAAGATTTTCGAAAGAATAAACTCATTGTCGAACCCTTAAAGCAACAAACGTGAATAGACCAATGTGAGTATAGCTCAAATGACATGAACTTGTATTATCAACTTTGAGATTTAAGATTCGATCTCCACCGTAAATATTGTAAAAAAAAAATGCAAACAAAATATTAAATATATCCCACAATTCTAATTATTGATACATATTAAAGATAATACGTCATCAATATAAGTATTTAAAAATGTCAACATACTCATAGTTTAACTGACTTTAAGAGTATGTTATCAAACTTGAGTCAAAGGTTCCATCCGCTTCCTCTGTCTTATAAAAAATAATCAAAATAAAAAGGAATTTGTTGGTATTATTTTAACATTTGACACTGCATTTTAAATTAAAATTAAAGATTAATGAAGTAGATGGAAGGAGAGTGAAGGGAGGAGAGAGAGGATAACTTTTTAATTACGCTACAAAACTTAATTCCTAAAAATTTGAAAATCGAACATTTGTATTTTAAAATTTTTAGAGACAAATTCAGATACTTTAAATTTTAAAAAACAAAACAAAAACAAACAAAGAAAAAACCTTTTTTTTTTTTTTTTTCTTTTTTTAGATAAACGTATGAAGTGATTAGATGAAATTAAATGATAATAAATAAAAAAGCAACATTTCAAACTTTAGTTGATGACTGTGACAGTTGAGCAATCAAAGATCACAGACTCCACGTGGTTAAACCTAATTGGTATAATTGCGGTTAGACTGCCTCCTGAGGTAAGACTAAGGGATCCCCCGCCCATATATTTAAGCACGTTGACTGTTCAGTCACGTTGGGTGGGTCAACCTAAAATAATGTCGGTCGCTTTATTTTATTACTATTAATTAATATTGGGGTAAAATAAGCAAACCAAATAAAACCCTAATTTCGTGATCTCATTCTTTGAACCATGGTGTCGTATCAAATTTTGTTTAGAATATCTTTGAATTTCGCAATCAACACAAAATTAAAATTTTAGGAATCACTTAAATATAAAATTTAAATAAAATTAATTAGCTATGAGATTATGTGCAATAATAGAGTGATTTTGGAAACAATTTTTTTTTTTTTTAAATGTTATATGGAAATTATTTGTAGAAATAGAGTCAATTTTTCGTTTTATTCAATTCAGTTTTTACCAGGAACTGAAATACAAATATTTTATTAATTTTTTTGAGTTCGGCTGACTATTTCTTTTAATATTTATATTAGTATGCATCTCAAAAGATTTATTTTTTTTTTCAACTTTTTCTCATTTATTTTGTATCTTCAGTTAAATAATTTTTTCTACTTTTTTTAAGACAGTGAAACGTTTTAAGATTTAAATTAATAATAAGGTGCTAAATTAATTTTCTAATTTTATCTTAAAAATAAGTATATTTATTTTTTAAACAAATTTATTAATTTAAAAATATTTGAATCATTCAAATTTAAATTTTTAAAGTTAAAAATCACTTTTAGTTACCAAACTTTGGTTAAAAAATAACAATTTAGTCCCTTATCGTTGGTTTATAATGATTTAGTCCTTTAACTTTCAATTTTGTAACAATTTAGTTTCTTAACTTTACTATATAACAATTTAGTCATTGTAGTTTAGAATTTGTGACAATTTAGTTTCTATTGTAGAAATTAGTGTTAAAATTTAATGAGATTTCTTGCAAAAAATAAATCGTTACACTAATGACTCAATATGTTTATAAAAAACAAAGTCGACAACATAAAATAATAAAAATTAACATATAATTTGGATAAATTTTTTATATTAAGGAGTAAATTGTTATAAATTTGAAAGTATAAGAACTAAATCGTTACATAATAAAATTCAGGATTAAATTGTTATAAAATTGAAAGTATAAGGACAAAGTTCAAGACTATTTAGTAGAAAAATAAATATATTTAAATTATAACGTAAAATTAGAAAATTAATTTAACATTTTATCGTTAATTTAAATCTGAAAAAAAGTTTCAATGTCCTGAATAGAAACGTATGAAATATTTAATTCTAAAGAAAAATGGACTAAAAATAAGAAGAAAAAAGATCCAAAATAAATGAAAACAGGTGAAGAAAAAATAAAATAAAATTTCTTTTATATATATATATTATGGGTTGCAAAAAATGAAGCTAGCGAAAAAAAAAAATGCTTTCAATCTTTAGAAAAAACTGAACTCAATAATAATAATAAAAGTATATTTATATTTCAATTTCTTGTAAAAACTGAATTGAATAAGTAAAAAAATTAACTCTATTTTTACCAATAGTTTTCACACAACTTGTTTTTCATCTCCAAAATCACTCTATTTTAACATTTAATCCGGTATATTATACCTAAAATTAAAATTTTAATAACCTATTAAATATTTCTTAAAGTTTCTAGATTAAATAGACACAAACTTCAAAGTAAAAAAATATATACTTAATAAAATATAATTATTTCTTACATTTTATTAAATATTGCTTTAGATGGTCGGTTGCATTATATTCAAATGTGACTCTATTAATTATAAATATGCTTTTATTTTTACCGCATATTTTGAAGTGTTTACGTTAAACACTTCAAAGTTATTTTTGGACAATTTTATATCGAAAGTGTTTCTTTGAAAGAAAGAAAAAAAAAAATTAAATACTATTTTGTCTTTGTACTTTGGTTTTGGTTAATTTTGGTCTTTATACTTTAAAATTGTTCATTTCGGTCACTGTACTTTTAACTTTGACTCGTTTTAGTTTTTATACTTTTAAAAAGTGCCCATTTGGGTCCCTTCATTTTCATTTTCATGGATCAGAATGGGCACTTTTTTAAAGTAGAAAGATTAAAATGAACCAAAGTTGGAAGTACAAGGACCAAAATAATATTTGAAAGTAGTTAGACCAAAATGAACCAAAGTTGAAAGTACGCGGACCAAAATAAACATTTTAAAAATAGAAGGATAAAAATTAACTCAAGTTAAAATACAATTGCCAAAGTTAGTATTTAAACCATAAAAAATATATATAAATACTTTTTATTAATTATTTATTAAGACTTAAATTTATATAAAAAAAAAAAAAAAAAAAGAAAAAGCTATTTGGTCATGCATCATTCAGTAGACTAAACATACTTTAACTATTGACTTTATTAAAAAGTGCCTTAAAAAAAAATAATGACTTTTATTTAAAAAAGCCTTTTCCCAAAGTTATTCCAAATACACTACCTTCACTTATTATCCTTTTTTTTATGTATAATTTTTTTTATATAATTATTATCAGAAAAAATGCAGATCATGTTTTGAAACTCTTCTTCTTCTATTTGTTGACATTTTTTGTTTATTATTTTTATTTTTTAAAAAATAATAATATTATTTCTTATTTCATTGCGATTTTGAAGAAAAACACTTTTAAAAAAAGGTACAAAATAAAATATATAAATTAGCAATAATCAAGCCTGATTTCCCCTTTATTTTGTTTAATTAAACGAATGTCATTTTCATCCTGAATATTAAAATTGGGGAATATATATATACACACAATTTTTAAGAACTTTAGTGACATTCCACCACTAAGCTTTAAGACACTGATAATATATTTTAATAATGCATTATGCTTTGATTATTTTTTATTAGAATGGAAAACAAAATAATAAGATTTTTTTTTTCTTTTTCAAACCAAAAGAAGTGTGAATCATTGCATACATTGTTGTTATATTACTATCCTTGAACATGACCATTTATAGCATCTCCAATTTTCACAACATTTATTAATCACATCAATTCAGTTGAATTCCACTGTTTCACCAAACTAAGTAAATGTTCATTTTTATTACAAAATAATAGATTAGTTTTTTTTCCCCTTTTTTTTCAATATGTGGATGAGATAATTGAACATCTAACGTCGAGGTCGACAGTACATGTAAGATAAATAATTATTTAGATTAAAAATCAACTTTTTAACCCTAAACATCTATTGAAGTAATAAATAGTCAATAAACTTCAATTTGTAATGATTTACTCCTTATAGTTTTAAAATTTTAACAATTTAATTAGCAACTTAGTTCATGTATTTTATAAATTATAACAAATTATTTTCTATTTTGAAAATATTATTAAAATTTAATGAAACACCTTATACATGTAAAGTAATAGATTGATTATGGATCAAATTACATAAACCATAAAGACTAAGTCACTATGTAACAAAAATTGGCACATTACTTTTATGTGCGGTAAGTACTAAATTGTTACCAATACGAAACTATAAAAACTAAATTGTTACATGTTAAAGTATAAGGACTAAATTGTTACAAAATTGAAAGTCCAAAAACTATAGGCCTCGTTTAGTAATACTTTGGTTTTTTGTTTTTCCATTTTGAAAATGGAACGGTTACCAAACCCGGCCTATTTGGTAACTATTTTTGGTTTTTGATTTTCGTCTTTGAAAATTAAGCCTGCAAACACTTCTTTCACTTCTAAATTTATTGATTTAGTTTTTTTAGTTTTTTTCAATATTTTAAAAAATCAAGCCAAATTTTAAAAACTAAAAATGTAAGTTTTATAAACTTGTTTTTTTTTAAATTTTTTTTTTAAGAATTGAATTATTCAAACCTAAATTATTAGCTTCCACAAAAATTCAGTAACTAAATATAATATTTAACCAATAATTTATCAAGTTCGAGTTACAATTCATTTTTTTAATCCCCAATTATATCCTCACTTACACAAGCTGGTCCTAATTATATATATATATATATATATATATATATATATATATATATATATATATATATATATATATATATATAAGTAAAAGATATATATATAAAAGTAAAAACCTTTTACAGCTCTGATTAATGATTTAAAAAATAACAATAATAATATTTATTCTTGTTTATTAGAAAAGTTATTATTGAGATACAGCCTTTTCCTACTCTACGGCTGTTTTGGAGACCAATAATGCAATGCATCCAAAGTAGCCCTAATCTGGTGGTTAAAAATCAAAAGACACAAATATTCAATATTAGGTGGCAGAGTTTAATTCAAATACAATACTTTAAATTTTTTTATTTGGAATATTTTAATAGGCCATATATATGATTTTGAAGGCCCACATTCAAAAGCATGTGGCCCACTTTCATTTGCTTTATGGGCCGGAGCCCACGCTGTCCGTACGCTTTTCGATATCTCGCGATATTACACGAGAACTTGAAATTTAATTCATACCAATCACTCAATATTACGTGGCCACGACTTTTATTTCCCCCGAGGGTGACCGTAAGCGTGAATGGGAAAATGTAATTGGTTCGCGTATGCAAATTTTGACTCTTATTGGTCAAAATTGAAAAGGGGTAAATTATGGTGAATGGTTGCGGCCTTTGTAAAAGTGGAAAATTATTAATTAAGAATCGTTTAGTATCCGGAGCTTTCGTCAAACTAATTGTAAATTATTCTAAAGAAAATCTTTTTAAAAATTATGTACATAATCTTGGGAGGATTTTTTTCTCTCTCTCTTTTTTTTTTTTTTTTCTTTAAGAAGTCATTCTAAAAAATTTTAGGGCTCTTTTAACTAATCTTGTTATTTTTAATTTTAGATTTTACTAAACACTCATTTAATTAGTTGATTTCTCTACAAATATAGGAGACAACTGATCGGAAATTAAGTTTTTTTTTTTTTTTTTAATTATTTGAATGAATTTGACGTAATTAAAAACTAAAGAAGAATTATTAAATTTGAAATTGAACTTGTCATGTTGTATCAATGAGAACCTTAAACGTTTAATTTCATCAAACTTGATCCTAAATTTAAATTAGTGTTGAAATTTCAACCATAAACTTTAAATATGTTACAATTTTAGCGATTTATTAAGTTGTCACACTTCATATATAGTTTAAAAGGTTTAATCTTATGCGTTTAATGCTTTTTAAAACACCTGAAATGGGCAAGTTGAGAGCCTTTTTTTAGCGAAACAACATGGTAATTTTTTTTTTTTTTTTTTTTTTTGTAATTTATGAAGATTGGAAATGTTATCTAACGATTAATTTGTGTATTAGTCAAGTATATTTGTGTACATAACTTTATTTTGTTGAATTGATGAGTTTGTGAAGATTTTATATTGATGTGTTTGATAAAATTAGTAGTTAAATTTGAAGAAATTGAGTCTATCGATAAATTATCAGACTTATATAAGTTTAGAACCAAAATATATGAAATTAAAAGTATGACCCAAAATAATATAATGAGTAATTGATAATATTTTTAAGATTAAAAAAAGTATGAAATTATTTAAAGGAAGATAAAGGGTGTTAATAAAAAATAATGAGAACAAAAACCAAGGAGAAACCCAACAATTAGGGGCTTTGGATTCTCATTGGGAGAGGGCCAAACAACACTCATGCATGTGTCAGTTATTTAATGAAGTAATTTTCATCAAATTCCGGAAAATAAATAAATATATCTTTATTTATTTTAAATAAATAAATAAAATAAACGAGTTGTTGTATTCAGTGTTCCTCCAGTCGATTTTGCCGCAGAATGTGCCACTTGCACGTGCGTCGGCACGCACGTCCAATTGCTCTAACCGCACCGTTTTGATTAACTATATTGCTTTTTGTCTTTCTTTTTTTTTATTCGAACGAGAAAAATAAATTGCTAGATTTTTTTTTTCAATTGTTTATTATTATTGTTGTAATAAATTATAATTATGACTGTTTGAAGATGGTTTTAAAATGGTGTTTATTGGAGGAGTTTGAATCCAATATTCGTTGGAGGTAAGTTTTAACTCCGTAATCATATAATAAAATTATAATATTTGTAATCATCCAATAAAATTTTAATATTTTATAAAACAATAAATGCAAGATATTTGAACTATATGATTTTTACGATAACGTTAGGGGTTGTGTTTTTCTTTATTAACCTTCATTTAGAACTTAATTAGGTTTCTTAAAAAAAAATTAATTATTTAAACGAGTGAGGGAGAGGACCAATCCCTAGTGAGGAGTGTTTAATTAATAAATTATCTTTTACTTAATTCACGAATTAACTTTTACTTAATATGAAAATTATCTTTTACTTAATTGGTCCAACAAAATAATGGCTCTAGAAAACTATTTTTAAATTGTCGGTCGACTAACAAATTTAAACTAATAAATGAAGGTAAATATAAGATTATATTATCTAATTTTTTTTAATTAAGTTTTGGACCCCTGTCCTTCTCATGCCGTGGTCGCGTAATAAGAGTATATCTCTCATCGAGTGTGTATATATATATATTCAGCCTACTTCTATTTCTAACCCTAATTTTTTAAACTCTTGAATTATGGATTTTTTTTTTTAATTTTTTTTTTTTAAAAATTCTTTTCTAAACCAACCACAAAATCCATTCTCCAAACAATGGTTTTCAAACCCAACTCATTACAATCTAATCCAATCTCATTCTCCAAACATACCCTTGTAGGCTTGTAGCGTGTAACTATTTCTTCTGTTAACTCCATCGAGCCTAAAAACCACAATATTAACCGTTCAAATAAAGGATTTCTTATATCAAAATGTCAAACTACAATCTTTAATAAAAAACAGAAAAAAAGAATTTTGACATAGAGTTATTTTTATTTATTTATTTATTAATTATAATAATCTCACTAGTTTGAGAGTCTAGTTGAGTTTCTATTGTTGTTTAATTGACAGATTTATGGACAGCAACTTTATAAGTTTTTACTAAACAAAAATAATTATTTAATTTCACGTGGATACCAATGTTAAAATCTCAATTTAATAAAAATATCGACATATATAAAAATATAAAAATGAAAAAACAATAATTAAAATATTAGAATTTTAATAATGAAGTTAAATGAGTAGATAAACAATTTATATTTTTAAACAAGCTAACGTATTTATTATATTTACATAGTGACATTTAATTTTAAATTTTTTATGTTTAGTATATTTTTTGAACGACATAATGAACACATTTGATGCATTCCTCGTTTGGGTGACTAGGTAGACTACACCTAGTGCCCAAGACCTATGTATTTTTTCTAAAATTAAAATCATAATAGTGTAGGTAGATTTTGGTAATATGTAAGTTAGTGTGATTGCAATTAGGATGAATTGTAAATCTAGTCTCTATGGTTTGGAAAGAATAAAGATGTAGTCCTCATGGTTTATAATTATAATTTAGTCCTTATGGGTGATAAAAGTTTAATAAATAGTCTCGAAGCTTTACCAAACCACAAACACTAATTTTAACTTTTAAAACTATTGAAACTAAATTATAATTTTCTCAACCAAATTCATAATTTAAGGTTGTAATTATCTTTTGTAGCTAACATAAACAAGTACAAAGAGAAATATATAATAAAATAAGGATATAATATCATTTTAGTCTTCCACATTTTGAAGTTTGTTTAATTTTATTCCCTATATTTTCAATTATTCAATTTTAATATGCATACTTTCAATAAATTTAATCTCTCAAAGTGAATTTTTATCGAAATTAATTAAATAATAATACTAATTTTCCTATAAGAAAATAAAATATATGAACATGATTTCAAAATTAATAGTAAAAATTTTATAGATAACAAAATGTTTTTTTTTTTCAAAAATCAACAATAAACTAGTATTGGGACCAAATTTAACAATCAGTGCAAATTTATGTACTAAAATTAGACAGTTGAAAGTAAAGAGACTAAAATTGAATAACTTCAAAACAGGAGTGAACATGATAGATCGAAGAATCAAGCTGATCAATCAAAACCGATTGAATCAAAGGGAGAAGAAGAGGGACTTAGTTGGCGTCGATTTGGAACAAACATACAAACCGATATCTTTTCAAAAAATGGAAAAAAAGAAAGCGACCAAAACTGACCGGCCAACCAAACGATGGCCGATTTGCGTTCTTCGTTAATCGAGGTCAGTTTAAACATTGACTAAATTGACCATAGTCGATTCGGTAATTGGTTGACTTGAACATGGACTTTGACGGACTGTGCAGATATTTTAACTTCTAATAGTAAGACTAAATTATAATTTTGTGAACCAAATTTAGATTTAATTCTTGAAAGCCAAAACAAAGGGGTAGAAAAAAAAAAATAAAAAAAAAAAAATGAATGAAGTATAAGAAGGCATGAAGTTGCGTTACAACTACTCTTTATTAGCTTTATTCTTCCGTCGCCCTCACATTCCGACATTACCCTCTTCCCCTTTCTTTCCCTTTCTCTTCTGTTTTCCTTTTCTTATTCTTCCTATCTCTCCAATCGCAATGCGAATCCCAATCCCAATCCCGATCCCAATCCCATTCAACATTACCTAATCAAAGACCCTCCATTTTCATCTTCTTTTCTCAATCCATGGCGCCAATTCCCAGATCTCTCTCCCACAAATTCTTTTTCCTTTTACTCCTCATTCTCCACGTCGGCTGCTTCCTTCTTACCACCGCCGACCACCGTCGCCGCCGCCAACACCGTCCTACTCCCTCCTGTTTGAAGCCACACAAACTCAAATCCCTAGCTTCCTCTTTTTCATTTCTCAAACGAATCTTCTCTTCCAAGACTTGCAAAATGGCAATCGAAACCGCTCGCTCGCCTTCCACTCCCGCTAGGTCATCGCAGCACTCCATCGTCACGCTCATCCAACAGGAGATTCCTCCTCCGCCGATTCCGGAGACTCATCCTCCAACCGGAACGCCACAGGATTCAGATATCGCTACGGCAGAGCCGAATCAATCTTTTCCTCTTCGAAACGATATCTTCCCCTGCACTGCTTGTGGCGAGATTTTTCCCAAAGCGCAACTCCTCGAACAGCATCAATCGATTAAACACGCTGTGTCGGAGCTTGCTGATTCGGATTCTGGAAAGAATATTGTTCGGATTATTTTCGAAACTGGATGGACGAGTAGAGAAAAAAGCCCTAAGATCCTTCGAATCTTGAAAATCCACAATAGTCAGAAGATTCTTTCCAGATTTGAAGAGTATAGAGAGTCGGTGAAGGCGAAAGCGACTATACACGGCGGCGTAAAGCGGCGGGATGAGCGGTGCATTGCCGACGGGAACGAGCTTCTGAGGTTTCATTGTTCGACGTTTTTGTGCGATTTGGGGCAAAATGGTAATTCCAGTATTTGCGGGCAGCAATTTTGTAGTATTTGTGGGATAATTAAATCGGGATTCTCACACAAGTTGGATGGAATTTCGACGCTATCGAGTAGCTGGAGGGCACACGTGGCGATCCCTGAGGACATCGAAGAGGAGTTCAAGTTTCTGAATGCGAAGCGGGCGATTTTGGTTTGTCGGGTTGTGGCGGGTCGGGTCGGCTCAGACGCCGACGAGCCGGAAAAAGACGGCGGAGGGTTTGACTCTGTCGTTGGGAGGAGTGGGAGTGGGGCCCAGACCACGTTGGATGAAGAAGAGCTGTTGGTTTTCAATCCGAGGGCTGTGCTCCCCTGCTTCGCGATTGTATACGAAATCTAATCCGAGTGTGGGGAATATGATCGTGCGGCTGCCGTTTGATTCTTTTTGCCTTGGTTTTGATGTGATTTGTAGCGGTGGATGTTAAAATAGTTTTTTCTTTTTTTTTTTTCCTTTCTTTCTTTCTTTTTAACCTTTTGGGTTTAATGAAGGTGTATGTAATTATTAAGTGTTATTTAGCCTAATTTCGTACTGTTTGACTCTGGGTCAAACTCAAAATCTTTTGCATTAGAGTAACGAGGTAAGTAGAGAAATAACTACTCAAATTACAGGTTTGATCTTCTATCTCTACAATTGTTGTTTTAGAAGACAAAAGTATGAGAGATGCATTATTATCTGGATGTTAGAAAACATGGAGTGTCGACGAAAAGGATAACCCATGACAACTCTTGAGCTTTTTAATGGGTGAATCTCAACAATTCTTAATTTTTTTTTTTTTTTTGGAAGAATTCAACTAGCATTAGAAAAAGTCGTTCATGAGCTTATTTTAGATTTTAGATTTTTATTTTACATTGAATAAAGTTGTTTAGAACACATTACAAAACCAAATAAATAGAATCCAACCATTAGGAATAAATCCTAATTTACTTTAACTAAGGAAATGGATCGACAATCCCATGTTTTAGTTAATAAAGTCATTTGTCAACAAAACTCACAGTCAGGCAATATCATCAAGATAGGGTTTTTTCTTCAACTTTTTTTAAAATAGTTTTTGGCATTGAAGAAACCAAAGATGTTGTAATGTCTAACCTATCTAGTCAGTAGATAAAATACCAATTACCATTCAAAAATCAATAGTTGAATCTCACACATTACACATGTTGAACTCAAGATATGGAAAATACCCTCTATTCATTGTTTGTCTCATCACCATACTTTAAAAAATAAAATGATATTGACATTAGTGCGAGCTTGACAAATTTCAAGTGGAAATAAATTGAGTATGGTACTCTTATGGTACTAAAAACGTTCCTCTCAAAACATATACAAATTTGTCAACTATATTACACAAAGAATAATATTTTTAGTATCTTATTTTATTAAGGCTAGAGCTCTTACTTGGTTTTAATCAAATATTCTTCATATGCTTAATTGAGATAAGATCCCCACGAAGACATGATCGTACAAGTTTTTGGCCTTCTCTAAATTTGAGTTGTAATAGTGATAATAATTGAAGGGTACTGGCTGGAAATATCGAATCTTAATACAAAACTTAAAAAATCAATGAAGTGGGTTCAATTATGGGTGTATCACGTGCCGAACAACATGATCCCAAATTGTAACTTTACAGAGAAAATTCAATAAATAGAGAATTAAAATGATTGTTCATGTGAAATGTTAGTGAAGAAGAAGAAAACCATACGATACTGAATACAAAATGTGGGGAATTTTATATTATTCCGAACTTTACACCACTGAAGTCGGGATTGGGAAGTTCCATATGGAAAGCCCAATTTTGATGCCAATATGGGCCGTGCCGTGCCGTTCAGGCCCAAAGTTTTGTAATTGGGCTTGATACCGCTTTGAAACACCATTGGACTACAGTAACGATAAGGAACTTCAAGCTCCAACGTATGGCTAACAAGAAAAATAATATATTTTAATTTTTCATTTGGACAAATAACAAACATATTTTTCGTTTGTAAAAATAGTAAAAAATAATAAATAAATAATAAATACAGAATTGCAAAAGTCCAACATACCCCAAAACATGTAAATTTGATGAACTCTTATTAAGAGATAATTTTAGATATACATTAATTAAAACTCCCAAATTACCAACATACCTTTTAATGTCGTGGGAAATGTGTAATCCAATTTGAAATTGGAAAACTCATCTGCCAATTTATCTTTTAAAAAATTTTAGTCATCTAATCATGTCAATCAATTCTGTCATTGAATATATAGGCAAAATCTATCTCACTACCCAAGAAAATCTTTAACACATAAAAAAACATTCCCCATTATTCCATGTTCAAGATACTCCACAATGACTATTTCTACCAAAATCTCAGACAAGAAGAAAATCGTGTCCCCGTTCTTCCATCTTCAAAGTCTACTTCACCATAGGCTTTTTAAATTTAGAAGATTTAGATGAAAAAAATCAAAATCCAAGAGTCAGATCATCAGTTAGAGGCACTCTGATCCTCCTTTTGAAGGGAATTTTCAGTACAACCTTCAAGCTTCACAAACATATGCATTACGGTTTCAACACCAAATCCCAGCTCCTAAAATCTACAACCATAATACATCAAGCATGACGCATGAAATATGAGAAGGAGAGGGGAGAGATGGCATGTGACTTACTCACACTGGTCGGTGGTCATCAACATGCAGTGGTTGACGACAAGCGATAATTGTCAACAACTGGTTGTAGGTTGTAGGTTACGCGATGGGAGGGGCACGTGGCTGTGTTAGGTTAAAATAATAAGTTTTCTTTCATTCTTTCTTTCTTTTTTAAAAGAGACATATATATATATATATATATATATATAAGTTTTCTTCTTCTTCTTCTTGAAATCGATATAGCCTGAATTGTGAATTTGATGAATTAATTACAATGCAATTAACGAAGTTGTTGGATTAATTAAGTACAATTGGAGGAGATGTTAGGACATTTTTTTACAGTAAAATTAAATACATATTTATCCTCCACGATATAATTGTTACAACCAAGATCGTAAATGGTTAAATGAAAAATACTATATTCAAAAGTTGAAAAAATATTAGATTGGATTAAATCAACAAAATGATTAAAAGATGTGTTTACACTTTGTAAGGGCAGAAATTTCAACAAACTAAAATTTATGATGATGATTATTTCATCTCACCTTCCATTGAACAAAATCCATAATCGTTGAGTAGCGCCATAACAAGAAGAGATATTAAGAGTGCATTTGTAAAGTTAATTACACTATCACTATTCCTAGAAACCAACTGAATGACGGTAGGTCAAATACTACATTATACATAACATAATTAGAATGTTATTAGAAGCCTGAAAATAAAGGTAATATAGAATGCAGGAAGCAACAGATAAAGACTCTCGCATGCCACAAATTGAATTTAGTGCAAGCACCCGACCTTTACAAGTCTTAGCATAACTCACATTAATCCATACTACCTTTTCATAAAACTTATGGCATTGCTTGGATGACATAGCAAGGGGAGAGATTAAGAACAATAAAAGAGCAAATGGACACTTAATCGAGAGTTGACTGCTGTCTTTTCAGTCTAATTGGATGAAATATGAGGTTGATCTTGTTGATAAAGTCAAGTAATTATGAAAACCACTATATTTCATATTTAAAATAAATATAATAAATATAATTATAAGGCTGAATTTAAAAATAAAAAGAATTAATGAGAAACGAGATAAATATATAATAGTAAATATAACTATAAAAAATAATTTAAAACTCATGATCTTTAGTGAAGATTAACAAAATATATATATATATATATATATATATATATATAATAACAAATCTTAGTTATGATAATTAATATGATATTTTAAATTTCAAAACAATTTTTTGAAAATTAGTTGATGTACCATATTTATAAATTCAAAACAACTTTCAATTTTGGAATTTTTTTTTTTAAATTAAATCTAGAGATTTATGGAAAATTATCAGTGTGAAAATATGCTCTTAGTTGACGTTGAAAGTCTGTCGCGATATCAATAGAGCCCACATTATGTACTCTAACAATTTTTTAAAATTGACTCACGTGTCATTTATGTGTTTTGCTATAATTCAAAACAATTTCGCCTTTTTGCTATTTTTTCAAACTACATAGCAAATTAAGAACGATAGAATAACTCATTTTCCTAGCGGTTCCATTTTTGGCCTAAGCTTTTCAGTCTCCTAAGAAAAGTAACCCAAATATAGATAACTGTAGCATTTGTTGCAATTTTGAGCTTGTAATTAAGCTTTCCCACTAAATATCTTACAAAATCTGAATTATATAATTATGTAGAATATGAAATCGATAAAATTGGAGAGAAAACGACATTGAGCCTTTAAGAAAAATAAAAATAAAAATAAAGGAAATTCCATGCAAAACTTTGTTTCGTTGAAGGCAATGAGTTCGTGATGATTTTTATTTTCATTTTTATTTTTGAAAAAAAGGGAAATTACATTAAGTAGTAAACTAAAATTATATTTTAGTATCCATATCACAATTTTTAAAATATTGCAAGTATGACAATATCTTCAAAATCACACTATTAAGTTTGTGATATTTGATTTTTACTTATTCCAAAACTATCCTAATAATTAAAATTTTGAAAACTATTAAAACAACTTGTTATCTCTGTTTTCACTTATTCGTGTTAAGCCTTCAATCCTCTGCAAAAATGAGCCCAAGATTTCTCCCCTTATAAACTACTTAGTATCAATGTGATGCATTGCTAAGTGATATCAAATAATTGATTACTAATGATATACCCAATAAGTTATACACACAAGTTTCATAGATTGCTAAGTGATACACAGTGAGTTGTACCTTATTATGACAAGGTATAGCAAGGTAATAGATTACTAAGTCATATACACAATCTAAGGTATATAGTAACTTTTCGTTCATGATGTCTTTACAATTTAGTACATTATCAATCGAAAACTACGTGCTAATATGAAAGTTTAACATAAAAATATAAGATAACAATTAAATACAACATTGTTTAGTATGTTATCAATAAAAACATAAAGTCTAAAATCAAAATCTAAAAATCTTCCAAAAGAAAAACATCTTGTTTTGGTTGTAAAATCTTCAAGTCAAAATTAGATGCTTCAATAAAGTTATGTCTTTCGGGCCCTTTTTTTTTTCTTGGAGATTTGTGTTTTTCTTGCCATTTCCAAATCAACAGCCTTAGCTGCAGGTTTTAATTTTCTTTTTGGTCATGCATTCTTCACTTGAGGTTTATCTTGTGAAATTTTTCTTAGATATATATAAAATAGTAATCAGATAGCACAGAAGGCAATTAAATGATAATATCAGGAACTACTAATTATATGACAAAAAATAGAAGGTAATAGAAGGTAACCAAATGGCAATCAAATGGAAATATCAGAAACTACTAAGTATGTGACAAAGAATAAAATGTATTAGATGACAATAAAAAGCAATCAAATGGCTATATCCAAAACTACTATGTATTAAAGAATAGAAGCTAATCAAGCGACAATCTTAAGACAAGTAGGTGGCAATATAAAAAACTAATAACTCTGTGATAAAAATTAGGTGGCAATCGGAAGGTAATCAAACGGCAATTAGAAGACAATATTAGAAACTAAAAAAAAAAACCATATAGCAATCAAAAGACAATGAGAAGCCAATCAAATAGAAATAATTAGAAACTGCTTATGAAAATAAAATAAAAAATAGAAGGAACTACTTGGGAAACAAACAACTCAATTCTTTCATCTTCAACCTCAACTCCAATTGTTAATATACGACCCATCAACAATTCAATTTCAATGTATGAACTCTATTCAAATCAAAGCACCGTACAGAACCTTAAACCTAATTTCTCTATGCTATTGTTTGTTTTACACGCCTAATTATGGAATAATTGATACATGAAGAACAATACGAAGACCAAAATCTAAAATCACCAAATTATAAAATCATCAAATTAAAAGGTTGAAATATGAAAAATACGAAAGCTGTTAGCGACTTTAATTTTTTCGATGGAAGGATGAGTATTTTCACCCAAAACAACCAATAAATAAGTTGTTTCATCCTCTACAAATCTTTAACAAGAAAAGGAACTGGAACAGAGAAAGGACAAAAGAAAAGAATAACATACCAATCGAAGATAGAAGTTTTTTATTCCTAAAGTACATGCGTAGAGAAAAGGAAAATTAGAAAACAGCCCTAAAATTTCGTGAACACGAAGAAGTGGGCATAGAGTGAATCAAATTTGTGGGGTATGTTCGATTTTTTCTTTTAAATCCATTGGTGAAATTGAGTTGGGTTTAAAAAATTTTGCCATTTTTACAAAATCTATAAACATGAATCACGGACCTAATTTTAATAAACATTTTAAACATTTATGCAATGACCCAGTTAAAAAATAGCGTCAATTTTGATAAAATTGAACATTAATCTCAATTTGATATAGCATTAACAAAGCTATGGGCCAGAAATGACTTTCGTCCAATTTATAGAATGGACTGTGTTCCTATAATTTCTCATGGCTAATCAGCAACTTGATAATCCAAGATTACTTAATACGGCAAATTGATGATTTAAATTAGCTAAGGACAACATTAGTCAAAATGATATAATAAGCAATAACAACATGACTATAATAAAGGTAAATCATAGATATTTCCTTAAAAACAAAAATTAAAAAAGAAGTTAATCGTACATATGATTAAGCAAAAATTTGACGCAAATAGATCAACAATTTGTTCCTCCATCCCCTGAGGACAATTCAACTAACACTTCCAATTATTTCATTCGAAAAGCTAGTTTGACCATCAATCACAATTGATATATCTCCGTTCAACCTCACTAAAATAAAGGTTAACAATTTATAATTAAAATTAGTATAATCATAGTGAATTCCACTACTAAGTCAATCGTAATGGATTACAATTGTAAATGTAATTAGTTTGTCTTTTTTAATCATGTTTACTTAAAAGTATTTTAGTATTACTCTTATTGTTTAGAGTTAAATTTTACAAATTCATAATTCTCATGTTGTAACAATAACAATGATAAATCATATGGATTAGTCAAGTGGTAAAAAAGGTGACATAAACTCAATAAAGGGGTAAAAGATGATGAGCTTACTCCATGGTGGCCATCGACCTAGGATTTCAAAAAAACACTACTGAAAATATCTTCGCTCATTGATCAATTTGCATTTTCAGTACAAGTATGAAAAACAAATAAATAACACCAAGGCCTACTTTTCAAATTATTATTGATTTATCTTAAAATTCATAAATTATCAGCACTCGGCACTCAAAAGCTTTTACCAACACATATACAATGGGGAAATGAAATAAAAATTTAAAAACGAAAGAAGAAGAAGAAAAAAAAAAACACGTAAATCTATATATTCATTATCTCATTATCTTCCTTTTTTTTTATTTTTCTATTCAGAAATTAACAATTTTGTAAAAAGAAAAAGAATAAATACAATTTGCCATCTGAAAATGGCGCCCATAGAGGGTAAGAATCTACATAAAGAGAGAGGAGAAAAGAGGAAGCGTACAGTTCCAAGAGAGGCCATTGGAATTAGGATGAAATATTCCCACACGTCACACGTGGAAAACAAAAATCCTATCACTGATCAACCACGACCCCCACCATTGCACACCACTCCAATTGCGAAACTTGGGATTTTATTTATCATCATTTAAAAATTTTCTAAACACGTTTCTTCAGCGCCACTAGTCCAGAGAAAATTGGCATATTTTGCAGCGTAAAATGGGTTACCAGACTCCGCAGAAATGGCTTCCAGAAATGACTCTTCGGCTGCCCATAAATCCTTTCTGACTCTCCACAAGAAATTCGCGTATTTGTTGAACGCATCTGCATCCGCCGGTTTCACCGCCACTGCCTTCTTGAAGTATTCCTCCGCTCTGTTCATTTTATAATATACTATTATTGGATAATTGGTTTCCTTTTGTTTAAGTTCAGCATCATTTTCGACTCAAATTAATTCTGAATTGTTTTAAAGATATAATCCATTGCTTTCAAATTTGTAACAATCAAATTAGATTAGGGAGCCAAGCCCCATCTTTTAATTATTTGATTTCTTATTCTTTATTTTTTAAAATTAAGATTAGCAATCTTACATGCATAAGTTAAAAAGGAAAAAAGAAAAAAAAAGTTGTCTAATTTGGAAGTGATTTTAAAATGGTTAAAGTTACTTTTCTCATTTTGAAAATATTTTTTACCGATTGAAATCAATCTTGGTAAATTGATTTTGGAATATTAAAAGTGATCGATTTTGAATTGAAAAAAGTGACTTAATTATAGGAAATCAACCTCAATTAAAAAATCAACCTAACTTACCAAAATTTTTAAGTTTGAAACCTGTGTTTTCTATAGGTATATATTTTCCAGATAGACGAAAGGGATTTAGAATTTTCACCTGTCGTAATCATGGGCCACAAGGCAGAGAAATTGAGCGTAATTGGTGAGGAGAAGGGGATTATTAGGGTCTTGGGATAATCCTGTTTGGTACAGAAGCTCTGTTCTGAAATACTCTGTGTAATTATCCGATTCAATATTTGCCATCACCGGCGATACGAATCTCCTTACTGCGTCTTCATCGATTGCTTCGTTTCTCATTGCAGATTGCATTTGCGAAGCTTCTTCGAGAATTGAATTCCACAGAGAAATCTCTTCTTCTCTGATAATTTCCCCTGATATCAACGATTCTTCTTCTGCCGAAGTCCTAATTGACGACAATTGGGAAGTCCCGTCTGGCATGACGGTGGGATAATTGACTGACCGATTGAATCCATCGCCGTCTGTTCCACTGGCAATCGGACGGGCCTTTCCGCCGCCGCCTCCATTGCCGCCGCCGATGGAATTTGTTTTACCAGTCACTGAAAACGTCTTGATTGTAGAAGAATCGAATCTCTGTGGCTTTTGGTTCTGGATTTGAACGGATTCCTCAACCGTCTGCGTCAGGGAAGGGGAGAGTGAGGTGGAAGCAGCAATCGCGGAGTTGTTTCCCATGGAATACACTGTGAAATTCGCTAAGAGAATCATCACATACACCATTAGAGTTGGAGTGTGTGAGAAAACTTGCTGGAATAACCATACAAACGAAGCGTGCATTTCTTTTTCAACTCGATTCAGAATGCCTTGTAAATCTTCGTAAAAGAGGATCTCTCTCAATTTTAAGGAATAACTGTGAAGCTCTCTGATCATGAAAACCATGGAGGAAAATGCCTTCTTAACTGAACAATAAGCGGATTCTCTTGCTTCTCTGATTCCGTCGTGCCATTGCAATTTCCTCTTCAAAATTCGAAGAGATAATGGAAGGTCAACACTATTCGCTTTCCGCTCGATATCGTCTAGAATTATCTCAGTTTCTTGCGTCCATTCAGGAGGTTCTTGGTGGATTTCTGGCCAGGGAGATTCTGTTGAAACGAGTTGAGGCGGTGTGATTTGGATCTGATTTTGTAAAGAACATTCAGCCGTATTAAATTCACGATCAACACTGGAATTGGAAACGGTATCCGAACTCTCGGCGTTGAAATGGCTGCTGTTCTCAGCAGAAATTTGAAACCTAATCGCCAAATCACGAATCTGCTTGGAGAATTCTTCATCTGAGAAACCATCCTCCATATTAGCACTACACGCTCTTCTGATCGTCCGAATTCTTGGCTTATAATCGCAGCAAGAGCGAGACCGTTGAAACTTCGCGAGCTGGATTCCGAATAGACCTGATCGACCAAGCGTATAAACACACCGCCCGTTCAAAGCTCCTCCATCGCTACGGTTTCGCCGCGTCGTCGATGAAGGAGATGAGACTGTGGAGGCTAGGGTTTGCGAATAACAAGAAGAATGATGAACAATAGGCTGCGACCATTGCAAACACGTCGTAGCAACTTTCACTCCCATTTCAATTTCGAAAAGACGAAAAAAAACAACCAAAAGTTCGTAAGATGAATTCAAATCATCATCTCAATATAAAAAAATCAACAAAACGGAGAAATTCCTCCGTGAAATCTCTCAAACCAAGCGAAAAACTCGATAAAAACTTTATCGAAACCGCAGAATCTTCCACTTTACCTGAAACAACAAAAATCCAAAAGATCAGAACAAATTCAACTGATAAAGATACTGTCTCTCCCTACTCGAAAAATCTTCCAAGAAAACCGAAAAAAACACATCCACAAGTACAACTACTCATTTTTTCTTTCTAAAAAACCGATAGAATACTCAAGAAATTAGCAGAAAATGGTAGAAAATTGAAATGGACGAACCAAAACAGAACCGCAGCGAAGATTTCCGGCGGATAATCTCGAAACGAAGCAGGGCCGTAGCTTCATCAACCTTTATCAGTTACGAAGAGGCGTCCGCAGAGATGTATCTTTATATACGAATGAACGCCTTTATGCACTTTTTAAATTAGAAAAGGAAAAAAAAAAGAAAAAAAAAAAGGAAAAAAAAAAAATCTCACGCTAGAAGCCGAGTAAAGAAGTTAACATCGGGATGACGCGGTGTGAATAGGGGTGGCTTTTAACAGTAGAGAGAGGGAAGGGTAGCATCGATAACCGGTGAGTGTTCGGGAAAAAAGGCGTAATGGGAGGTTGGGTTATAAAATGTGGGTCCGGCTCAGTAGCCACTTTGAAAGGGTTCCAAGAAATCGCCTTCCCATCACTATTTTGTCAGCCCAAAGCGGCTAGTTTCACGGGTGATCTGGATCTGATGTGGCCACTCCGAACGTGCCACGTGTTTCCTTCCATTAATATCGCGGGCTTCTAATACCGTGACACCACCGACTTTCTTGCTTGCTTTCCTCACACGTGTCGGTCCTACTATTATTATTATTATTATTATTCCCCCATTTCTTTTTTAGGATTTTATCTTTCCAAAAAATTATTTAACCAATCAAAACGTTCATTATCGCTCTCTTTGGACGTCCATGATTGAGATTTTCATTATTTCAAATTAATTTCATTCACTATTATCAATTAATGATCTCAAATAGTGTTGGTAGGTAAAAATAATTTTTCTTAACCTTGTTTGGTAATCTCTCATCATTCCTTTTTGACAAATTTGCAAAAATCACCTTAAACTCTTGAACTCTTCGATTATAATTGTAGTTGCAATTATATTTCTTAACTTTTAATTTTAAAAATTTAGCTATCAAAATATTAAAATTGATGTGAATTATTTAAATTGTAACATTTATATAAGTTTAAAGTTAAATTTTTATCATTTGTGAGTTTAATTTCTATGATTATTGTAAGTTTTGGAGTCACATTTTGACACGTGTAGAAGTTTAAGGGCCCAATTTTTACAATGAAAAGTTTGATGGTGTAATTGCAACTACTACCATACTTTACGAGTAGTTTTTGTAATTCGCCTTTTCGTTTTTTGTTTTTGAAAATTAAGTCCATAAACACAAATTCCACCTGTAAATTTCAACACTTTGTAATATACTTTTTACTAATGTTTTCAAAGATCAAACCAAAACTTGAAAACTAAACTCAAATAGCTTTTAAAACTTTGTTTTTGTTTTTTTTTTAATTTAACTAATAAATCAACTTTTTTATGTGAAAAATGTATAAAATATGTAAGAAATTGGGATGTAATATGAAACTAAAAATCAAATAGTTACCGAAACAGAACTTTGATTAAATTAATTGGAACACGACCTTGATTAAATTAATTGAAATTTACTTTTTTTATCCCATCTTAATGTTGAATAGCTTCTAATTTTTTAGCACGATTTAGAGTAAAGAAACTCGAACCACATACCTTGTGATTATTAATACACTTGCATCCTATGCTCGATTGGGGAATGTATTTTTTTTAGTTTCATAATTAGATCAAGTTAATGTTTTTTACATATTATGCTTTTTTTCCCTTTTTTTTGTTTTTTTTTGTTTTTTTTTGTTTTTTTTTGTTTTTTTTTGTTTTTTTTTGTTTTTTTTTGTTTTTTTTTGTTTTTTTTTTTTTTAAGATTTAACTATTGATTAATCAGGATTCTATATTAATTTTGCGGTGAAAAACCTTTCCCCTTTCTGCTTTATTCCATGAGTAATATAATCTCAAATTGTGTTTTATAGTTGATGTGAACAAAAATTGACAATAAGCTTGAATGATTAAATTGTAATGATAAATACTTTATTAGGTAAAAGGTTCGGCGTGAATCAAGTGCTTGTTTTTTCTGTTGATCTTTCTTTAGTACATTAAAACTGCTTTCATGCTGTTAATGTTTAAAGTCCACTTTTCTAATTACATAACCCTTTTATTTTTTTTCATTTTTTATTTTTTGAAAAATTTATAAATACTATTTTTTAATAATTAATTTTTTCTTTGTTATCCACTCCCTGAAAAAAAAAATAATTAAAATTAAGATATTAATTTTTGTTGAGAGTTGTTTCAAGCAAGACCCAAAGTCTAAGTGCAGTCACAAGCCCACAAAAAAATCAAGAGGCGACATGGAAGAATGTGCATCCCAAAAGGATAAACTCAGACCCTACTACAAATTTAGCTTTTATTGATGGCAAAAAAAATCAAGAAATACATATTTTATCAAGAGAGCCCATATCAAAAAGAAAGGTCGTTTTCTTGATGGCCAAAAAACATCAACACAAACCCTATCTTGATGGTCATGGTCATCAAGATAGGTTATGTTAATGTTTTTTGCCCATCAAGAATTAGGTTATGTTAATGTTCTTTGCCCATCAAGAATTAAAGTCATGACCATCAAGATAGATATTTTTGTTGATACTTTTTGATATTTTTTATCCATAAAGTATTTGTAAATAACCATTAAAAAAACCCGTTTTTTTGCCATCAATGTGTTTTTATTGACGTTTTTTTGTCCATCAAGAATCCACATTTTTTGGCCATTAACAATTTGAGGAAAAAAAAATATTCGACTCATTGCGACACCACACAAGCAACCTATAATCAACTCCAAGACTGTTTTATACATGCAATTTGCATTCACTCCAAACAACTTAGATACAATTTTACACATCTCCTGCAAGTCATCAACTACACAACTCCAATTCTTCACTTACATTACTCCATCCGAATCATATAATTACACCAACTACATAACTCCAAATTTTCAAACAAATTAGAACTCGGAGAATCATTATTCTATCCTTAACACATAAGAAAGAAAAGAGAAATTAAAAGTTCTGTGTCAAACTTAAAATATCGAAAGTCTAGCTATCTTTTCAACTAACTAGATTTGTTTTTCCATTAAAATTGCTTAATTTGGCTAGCTTTCCCTATCATCAGCTTTATCCTCCGCCAAGAAGTGAAATTCAGTGGCTAAAAAATCAACCCACTCAAAAATCACAACATGACAAATAAGTAACTTCTGTCTCTTTTGTCTTCTCTATGAAACAAATGTTTCCCCATCACAAAACCAAATAAATCCTAGTACAACTCACAGGGAACCTAGCGGCGGCTGAACGGCAGATGCAAGAGATTTGGCAGCGGCTGAACTGCGGATGAGATCTGACGATGGACGAGATCTGACGAAAATTGCGTCGAACGAGCGAGATTTGACGACGACAGACGAGATCTGATGGAAAATCTCGGCGGACGAACAAGATCTGACGGCGGTGCGCGAGAGCGAACGAGATTTGACGAGAATCTTGGCGGACGAGCAGGATCCGAGGCGCGACACGCGAGAGCGGACGAGATCTGGCGAAGAATCGAGAAAACTATAAGAAATGTAAATTTAAATAAATAATCACAAATGTATATTGTGGAATTTTATACCCCATTCATAACTATTCAATTTTTTTATTTTTAGGATTTTAAAATTAGGTTTATGAACATTAAATCTACCATCCATCCATGTGCTTCTCTAATCTTGTTGCTAAAATGTGGATTAGAAGAAAAATTTTAATTTCTAAAACATAATTTTTATAAATGTATTTTTTCGACCTTTTCTTGATGGCCGATGAATGACCATCAAGAAATAGGTTGGTTTTCTTGATGGTTTTTTACCATCAACAAATCCAAAAACTTATCTATTTTCTTGATGGGCAAACACCATCAAGAAGACTTTTCTTTTGCCCATCGACGAATCTAAAAAGTCATCACTTTTCTTGATGGTTTTTGCCCATCAACAAATCCAAAAATCGGGAATTCATTATTTGATATTTTTGGTACATACTTTGCAATCAAAAAAAATATTTTTCTTGATGTACATGCACATCAAGAAAAATATAAACCTTTCTTGATGTTTTAAGACCATCAAGAAATGTAACTTTAAATAAACAATAATTTTAAAACATCCAAATTATGGTTTTCTTGATGATTTATTTTCATGACTATCAATAAAGCAAAAATACCGTCTATCAAGCAAAAATACCGTCTATCAAGAAAGGCCAAAATTCTAATAGTGAAACCCTCAAGTTTTGAATCGATCAAATGAGCTCAAGGGATAGTTGAGTCGAACTCAATGCTCTAGATTGACCAGACAAGCTCCAACCTTAAAGCATACAATCTCCCTAGCATATAACCCCAAACAAATGTTAGACGAAGGAAACCTCTAGTCCCGAAACTATCCTAACATCGTTGGCGTCACACGTAACCAAAGGTGAGTGTCAAATGAAATACCTATAAATAACATCATTCAACTACCCCAAAGGAGAGAGTAACTAGTCTTTTAAAGAGAGACCCGACCTTACTTCTTTTGTGCTTAGTTGAACTAAACACTATTTGTATTAACTTAAACATCAAAATGCAATAGGTTCGGCACTACGCAAGTACAATGATCTCTTACATAAGTCAGTTCAGAAAAGCAGGATGGAGGTGAAGGTTGTTGAGGACTCGCAACAAAACCCATAGCGGACGAGATCCGAGCGCCAACGGTTTCTTTATTTTATTACCTACTTTTTATAAGTGTTTTATAAAACCAAACAAACTTTCTAAAACTAAAATAGTAGCTTTTGAAATTTTTTTTGTTTTTTTATTACTTTATTTTTAGATTGGTAAAGAATTCAAATGTTTAATTTTTTTCTTAAAAAAAAGAAAAATAATAAAGAAAAGAAAACGACGGTAAAAAAAATTGTAGTAAAACAAGCACCATTTTTAAAAATCAAGTTGTTAGTTTTCAAAACTTGCAAATATAAATTTAATAATTAGATGGATGGTCAATCCAAACTTACTTGTAAAATTTTGTTATATTTATAAATATTTTGGTTTATTTTGCTATATTTAAAAAGAGTCTTAAAATTATTTAGGTTAAGTTATAAATTTTAATCATTATAGTTTGAGTAAATTTAAATTTTGGTCATTATAATTATAAAAGTTATACTTTTTATCCCTTTTATTTGAATAAGATCTTATAAATGGTTTTGATAGTGAACAAAACCCTCGTAGATCTGAAGTTCTATCAACCCACAAGCACGACTTTGAAATTATGAGGATAAATTCTTTAATCCAACCAAGGTTGTAATTGAAGCAAACGAGTTAAAGTAAATATGCGAAGACTGCGAGACTTGCAGCAAATAATTGTATTCCTAGATGTAAAACGTTTTTCCTTTTTTTTTTTCTTTTTTTCTTTTTTTTTTTTTTTTAAGATGCCAATGCAAAAATTTATTGCATCACTTCGACATTAATAATTTATTGAAAATATCAAACTTAAAAGTATAAAATTTTCTATTTAAAAATCAAATCGAAAAAAAATACAAAAGTTCAATCTAAATATGAAATATTGAAACTTAGAAATTAAAATTAAAATTAGGATATATATTTTCCTAACCCAAAAAAAAAAAAAAAATTATTAACCGTGAAAACAATAACTGGTTTGGAGTTCGCACNTTATTTTTTTTTTTTTTTTTTTTTTTTTTTTTTTTTTTTAAGATGCCAATGCAAAAATTTATTGCATCACTTCGACATTAATAATTTATTGAAAATATCAAACTTAAAAGTATAAAATTTTCTATTTAAAAATCAAATCGAAAAAAAATACAAAAGTTCAATCTAAATATGAAATATTGAAACTTAGAAATTAAAATTAAAATTAGGATATATATTTTCCTAACCCAAAAAAAAAAAAAAAATTATTAACCGTGAAAACAATAACTGGTTTGGAGTTCGCACGAGCTCATGTCCAGGTGCGGCCAAAATTGAAGATAAGCACGATTGACTCTAAAGTAACTTCATTTATATATATATAAATTTGAAAAAAAAAAAAAAAAGAAAAAAAAACTTTATATCCTTCAAAACCTGTTTTTCACGTAAAAGATGGCCGTTGACCGTTGACCAGCCCTTCATAGTTCAGCAATTGTGCCCATTTGTTTATTTATATTATTGTTGTTTTTTTTTTTCCTTTTACAAGTATCAATTTGTACTCATAGCTACAGTAAGTTTATAACTAAATGTTATTTGACTAACCTTCATCCATCTCCATAGTTATTGTATTAAAACAAAATTATGCTCCTAAATTATTTTTATTGTATCAATTAAAACATTGAATTAATAATTATATCAATTTAAATTTTGAATTTTTTTTAAGTATGTTAATTTATACCGTCCTTCACATCTCATTCGATCAATATCATATTAAACTTATATATAATTTGAGTCAATTCTATAATTATTAGATAATTAGTATTTTTAGGTTAACATTTTGTTTAGTTATTTATTTATATTAATTAGTGTTTAATTAATGCTTTAGAATTATCTGGTTTATTTTGTTATTTCTTTGTAATAGGAAGCTTTTAATCATGGTAGAGCTTGTGTTCTTGGAGAGTACTCCCCAACCACTTATGATTTTGGCATTATGCATTCACATGCTGCATCATAAATTTTTATAACTAGATCGATTTTATCATTTCGTTAGGATTATATTTCAAAATCATTAATGCATTAATTCTTAACTACGTGTAAACTTATTTAAATATTAGTTTTATAAGATAGATGATTGAAATAAATGCATTGACAATTATAAGATAATTTTTTTGCTAAGAGTCTAAATTGAATAAAAATTCGAGGGTTTAATTGATACAATTCTAAGTTTCACACAAGATTTTGAACATAATGGAGGTGTAAATTGATATAGTTACAGAAGTTCATAGGCTAAATTGATGCAACCCTTGGCTTAAAGTTTAATTTATATATATAAATGAGTTTTTTTTTTAAATATAACAAAACGAGCCAAATTATTTACGAATATAGAAAAATTTCACTGTGTATCAGTGATAGACCGCAATAGACTTCTATCATTTGAACGATAGATTGTGATAGACTTCTATCACTCAAGCGGTAGAAGTTTATTGCAGTTCATTAATGATAGACAATAAAATTTATCTATATTTATAAATAGTTTAATATTTTTTCTAATTCTAATAACTTTCCTATATAAATTGATATTTTCCTTTTCATTTTTGTTAAAGAGTGGCCACTTATATTGTTTTTTTCCGGAAAAAAAAAATTCAAATCTAACTGACCACAAACTTAGTAAAGGTATCAATTTTGATGGTAAATTATCAAGTTGGTTATTTTTATATATTCTTATTATCAATAATTTTTGTTTGTCCGTATAATCAGAAAAAGTTGCAAGAAAAATAGTATGGGTGAAGTTGCATATGAATAATCCTGTTGGAAATAATTAGAGCTGCAACAATTAAAAACAATGTTTAATTACATCATAACTTCATTAATTCATAGTGGCAATTTAATAAAATATGAGATGCACCCATAAAGAAAAATGTCTCGTTAAAATATTATTTTAAAACTAATTACAGTATGTATAGTTGAAAATATCGTAAAAGTGGCAATACCGTAAATGGGGTGCACTCGTGCACTCATTTCATATGGCAAAACTATTGAAAAAATAATTGCAAATATACTAAAATATTAGTGTTTATCACTAACACATGATAAGTGTCTATCATGACACATGGTGATAGACTACTATCATGTTTATCACTTACTATCAATAATTTTTATTATATTTATAAATAAACTAGACTCATTTTGTTATATTTGAAAACAATCATGTCAATTATTATATATTATGCTCACTTTGATAATCTCTCTTTTTTTTTTCTTCTTCAAAATTTTGTTGAAGGTTGTCATAGGCAAGACTTAAAGTCCATTAGTAGATTTAAGCTCGAGGACAAATATGGGACTACCTAAGGGTTTGTGCATGCCAAAAGGAAAATTAAAATCTCGGATTCCAAGTCGACCAATTGAACTCGTAGTGTTTGATGGCGAAGAAAAATTAGCTCGTCATTGCACCCTACAAGCTAAAAGGTCACACTTATTTTGACACCTTTGACGTTACATATAACCCAAATAATTGTTAGAGATAAAGTCTTATAAATAGTTTCATATCAACTGTCTTAAAAGATAAGTAACTCTAAGTGAAAAATATATATATATATTTTTTTTATGTAGTTGAGTTAAATATTTTCTATACTAACTCATGCATTAGTATTCAGCCCATGCAAATACTTCCATACAGGTCGGTTCTATCGATGAGTTCGAGTTTTCCATACCAACAAATTTTAACTTGAATTTTGAAAATAGAAAGCGAAAGGAAATATAACGAAGGGAGGTATGAAACCATAGATGTGTGAATTGAATGCGGGCGCATTAAACCACCCAAGCACGTCTTTTGCTGTTTGTTGTTTTTCGAGGACACGACCACACGACTACCATTGGCTCCCCGCATATATCCATAGCGAAGGCCACGACGTTAGCGATCAAAAACGAGATGTGGCTCTATATTGCTATATATATATATATAAGATTTTCTTTATAATTTAAAAAGAAAAAAGAAAAACATAAAATAAAATAAGTTAGGAAAATGTAAAGGGAAAAATCCAAATCGTTGGCCTTTCTTTCATTCGATTAAGTGAGATTCCATTCAACTAAACGCCAAAAACTACTTTATTTTACTATTATTGTTAATTTTTAAATGAAATATATATATATATATATATATATATATATATATATATATATATATATATATATATATATATATATATATAATCCACTTTATTGACCATGCTCATACATGCTAATATTAGGTTTTGTTTTAACGTTGATTGAAGCCACTATTCAACTTCAATTAACCATTTTGCCAATTAATTTACCAAACTAACCTTTTTTTTAAGGTAGAAAATTGAGTCTTTGATCTCATGGTTAGTATAAACTCGATTCAGTTGAACCATATTCGTTTTAACACTCAATTTCAAACTCGTCTTAATTGATATAAACAATATGCTTTCGACTAAAAAAAAAATAGAGTTTTAAATCTCGTTCACCTTAAGTAATCGTTGACCTGAAAAATGAAATCATTTCTAAATCTTTATTTGGTAAAGTTTCTATTTTTAAATTTCTTTAATTAAAAATTATGAACGAGAGATTATTTTTCTAAAATCAATGGTCCTCCTCTTATTTATTATCCTTCTTCACCTTCTTAGTTTAATGATAGCGCAATACTTTAAATAAGCATTTGGTTTGGAATAAGGAGTGAATTTGTTTGAAATTAGATGTATAAATATTCCATCACTTTTTAAAATTTTTCTAACGTGAAACAACTGTACTTCTAATATTTTGTCAAAACTCAACCTAATTTAACATAACACTTTTCTTTCGAGTTAGATTTGGTAAAAGAGTTCGTTTAGGATGAGGACAAAAAGAAAAGTAAAGGACATTAGAAAGAAAGCAAGAAATAAAAGGGGGATTGATAGAGTGGAAATGGTTGATTCTCAATTGTTGGGATTAGGCATCAAAAGAAATAGAGAAAGAATGTGAAAGGCAACTATGAACATCGCCACATGGCCCCTCTAATCCGACAGAGACTCTCAAACGCCTATGCCACGCCAATCTCCTTATCTCCTCATCCATTCCATTTTCTTTTCTTTTCCTCCTAATTTTCTCCACGCAATCACTTTTTTTTTTTTTTCTCATTAATTACCGGTTTAAATCTTATTTCCTGTCTTAGCTTTAGTTCATTTTCATCACTATATTTCGAACTTTTCTTCACCAGTTTAATTTGATCATTTTCCAAACATCGAAATTGTCGTTTTTTAAATGTTTCAAATAACAAAGTGATCAAAAGTTGAAAATGGAAGAACCAAAATTAACCTAAGTCAAATTTACATGAACTAAAATAGTATTTAAACCTTAATAACTTTAAAATTATGATTCATTTAAAAGTGCTTTAATGTCAAACAAGTTATAGTTCAATAAGAATCTTTTATACTCCGTAGCACTAATTGTCTTTTTAATAAAGGACTTTAGGCAAATGGTATTTTTGAAAGATGATAGCTGCAATTGTTGAAAGAATGTCTTATAAATTTATTTCTTTTTCTTAGAAACCAGTTAAATTATCAATTTAAAAAAGAATTAACTACAAATGGACAGTTATATGTGTAAAATGAAACATATTGAAATAACAAAAGTTTTGATTAAAAAACCAAGGTTCATTTGGTGGATGAGTTTGGGGATATTTCGGTCAAAGGAATATAAAAGAGAAAAATATCTAAGGAAAGGGTTTGAGTCGTTTTCGACAAATTGAAGGAGTTGCCATCATTGAGATAAGGGAGAAGCTCTTTGTATTATAATCCAACCGCTCTACGCCAACCAACACTTATTTATTTAGGAAAATTATTTTAAATGACAAAATTGTTAAAAAATATTTACCATTAATAACAAAATGTCACAGTTTATATGTGATAGATAATAGTCTATCCTGATCTATTGGGATAGATAGTGAAATTTTGCTGTATTTATAAATATCTTGGTCCATTTTTCTATATTGGAAAACAACTCATTAAAAAATAAATGACAATTTTTTTTTTTTTAATTGTGAAGCAACATTTTTTTTTGTTGAGTACAACAACAAAAAAAAAAAAAAATGAAACAACAACCAACCAAACTAAAAAGAGTTAGAATGTAAAGCATGATCCACCCATGGGGGTGGTTTTCAAGCCACACAACAGAGAAATTAAAACATCAAGCATGGGTAGCTAGCACATATGCAACAGAGTTACATCTATGAATGGCCCAAGTGAAACAAAGGATGGTACCATAGAGCTAGAAGTCACGAATAACATCAACATAAGCATGAGTCTCATTAGCATATCAACAAATCCCAACTAAGAGGTTCCATAGAATTTTGGAGTCAAATTCAACCCAAAGTAGAGAAATGTTAGCCTCACGGGATCTAGAAATATCATTAAGCATAACAATGACCTCGACGAGTTTCACAGAACCAATCAGAGCAAAATGACTTAGTAGTAAGTAACACATCGCCATTGGCAAAGTTGAAATTATGGGCTTATAATTTGATCCATTTTACACCGTTTCATATCATTCCATCCAACGCCGGGTCAAAGAACAACCAGCTTGAACCAACCGAACGACCCGGGACAAGCTTAATGGGCCCAGAGGGCGAACAATTTGATGGGCCGGATCATTGGACGCTGGCCCAAGAATCACTAGGTCCGGAAAAGGGCTATCCGGTTATTGAGTCGCTCCACAAAGCCGTTTAAAACTCTTCACCAGCGGGAAAATCACTGCACATCTCTCAGTTTCCCGCTAAAAACACAACTACTATCTTCTCTCAAAGTATCTTTCCAATTGTAAAATATACAAACCCTAGATCGATCTACATACCAATCTCTAACCGTCGAAGATCAAGAAAATGCCAGCCATTACTCGAGCAAATCACTGTAAGATCGAGAGTGGAACGAATTTTAACGATGTTACGGTTGCGAGAATGACTGATGGAGGTTCTGTAATGGAAACCACTCCTCCGAAGCGGAAACTGAGATCCAGTGATGTGCAGAGGCAACAAAGCCCTAACTCTGCGCCGGTGAATTGGAAATCGCCTCGTCGGCGCCTTAATTCGAGTCCAAAATGCCCTCCACAGGTAAGTTTGATAGGATCTTTTCAGAACAGTTTGTATTTTCTCATTGTCTTTAGGTTAGTGCCATTCTTTGAGCAGAATTGATGATGATAAAATTAATTGGAATAATTTGAAGTTTCTTAGTCTAGTTAGGTATTACAAATTAATTGAAGATCTTCTGGAAATGAATGTATCATTTCTTAGCCTCGTATGTGATCAAGTAGTGTGCGCGATTGAGGTATCTTGGAAGTACAATAATATAGCTTTCTTCTAACCATATGCAGAGCGATGGGAAAACGTTTAACGATGGCTTTTCTAACTTACATAGTTCCTCGATAAGATGCTTGTTGAAGAACCTTATTGTCAAACCAGATTGGAATCCTAAAGGTGAGAATTAGTTTGAGATGGTAGCACCAAGTTGCAGTACACAATTGATTTTCTCCTGCACTTCAAACAGGTTTTCACTTACTGTTTTTCAATTTGTTAGATACTGAACATATAAAAACAACAAAGGAAGCATTGCACGTATCGACAGCTCCAACTACAATCATGTGCCGTGAAGATGAACAAAGTAAAATCTTCAATTTCTGCAAGGCTTGTGTGGAGCAAGAAAAAGCTGGTAGTTTGTATGTTTGCGGGTGTCCAGGAACTGGCAAATCCTTGTCCATGGAAAAGGTGAAAGAGCAGTTGTCTGCTTGGGTGAAAGAGGTAGGCTCTCTTACCTGTTAAGTAAAGCAGTTTTCATGAGATATACTGTTCAAGTCTAAGCTAAAAAGTTTGCTTGTTGAAGATTCAATTCATTACACATTCTTCAAATATTCTTCATGCTACCAGTCAGGTCTTCAGCTTCCAGACATCTTGTCCATAAACTGCACTTCGTTAGCTAACACATCCGATATTTTCATTAAGGTATGAATGTAAAAACTTATAATATTTCACCCTTTAGTGTTTCGTACGCTCATCTACTAATTTTTTTTTGTTAGATGATGGGTGAAGCGCAACCACAAAAGAAAAGGAATGGCTCTTTAACACCCTTGCAACATCTTCAACGCTTGTACTCCCAAAAGGCAGAGTCATCTTGCATGAAGATGATGTAAAAACTTACTTGCTGCAATTTGAATTTATTTTCTCATCGTTTACTAACACCACTTTTCAATCAGGTTGATAATAGCTGATGAGTTGGATTATTTAATTACAAAGGATAAAGCAGTGCTACATGATCTGTTCATGCTCACAACTTTCCCATTTTCAAGATGTATTTTGATAGGTATGCCACGGCAATACTCAGGATCTCTCCTTGTTCTTTCATGAATTATAAATTTTAAAACTCAGTCGATCTTCAACGTATTTTGTAGGAATTGCAAATGCTATTGACTTAGCAGATCGCTTTCTTCCAAGACTTCAGGCTTTGAATTGTGAGTTACTAGTTGACGTACAGTTTAGCTTATGGTCCTATTAAATTGATCCATATTTAACAAAGGTATAGTAGTTAATTGGATTTCACATGATACTATTACTAATTGTTGCTTATGCCAATTGCATCTTCCTAGGCAAACCTCAGGTCGTAACTTATAGGGCATATTCCAAGGAACAGATCCTCAAGATTCTTCAACAAAGGTTAATTGTAAGTCCTATCTCCTTATTTTAATACTCCAGAATGTTACTATCGTTTTTAGAATTATAATCAACATTTCTTCATTTTTTTAACATATGCTAAATAATATTCCGTGTAGGTGCTTCCTTTCGTTGTCTTTCAGTCGCAAGCATTGGAGCTTTGTGCTAGAGTACGTTTGATAATATTTTTGCGATTAAAAACAAAATTGTTAAATGAGCCTGGACGTTAAATTTCATTTATCATTGATCGATGGCCCATCTTGTGAACATTAAGTGTCTATTTTGTGACTAATTGAATAATTAGTTTGTTGCTTATTGATCTATATGGAATCTGGATGCAAGTTTGATCTTTCAACTGACGGAAAATACATTGCAGAAAGTTGCAGCAGTCTCTGGAGATATGAGAAAAGCTCTCTGTGTTTGCAGGTTAGTGTGTTTACGTTTACCACCTTAACTTTGTGATAAAACTTTGTCATATCAGCCTACGAACTTCAAGTTAAGAATTTTGAGTGCTCGCATCAAAGGTGATATAATATCATTATGCATGCAAGTATTTACTTTTTCAAACCATTTCTTTAGTTAAACAATTGTAGGGGTGGATGTCAAACCGTATTCTCAAATCATTTTCTTCTAGAACATTTTTTGGTATCGTATTCCCATCTGTTTGAGCTTGCATTTTAACACACCTTGTGTAGCACCAATCTGCAATTAAAATCTTCTTTGAACAGGAATGCCATTGAATTGTTGGAGGTGGAACTCAAAGCATCCTCTAAGGAGCTGAACCATAATGACGCATGTGATGCTGCAGCACCACCTGAGCTAGTCAAAAGACAAGAGTCTCAGATTGTAAGTGCTCGTCATTGCATGTCTCATTTGTCCATTCTAAAATTCCATATTTTTTAAACTCTTGAAAGACTTTTCTTACAAAAGCAAATGTGGTGGTTTAACATTTGAAGGACGTACTTTTATATTGTCTGATCTACTTGAAATGGAGTGATTCTGTTCTCAATATATTTTCTTTTTATTTGTTCCCATCATACATATATAAATTTGATAAATGTATTTACTCCATTGCTCCTCTGCAGTTAATGTATTTACTTTTATTATGTCTTGGGGTTTGAATTGTGGTAACTGGTTGTATTATAGGTGAGGTTGGACCATATGGCCGTTGCCTTATCCAAGACTTTTAAATCACCAGCAGTAGAAACCATACAATCTCTTCCTCAGCATCAACAGGTATAATTCAGAATCTCGAAACAAATAAGTGGCCAAGTAATACTATATTGAAAAAAGTGTAGATTTATCTTTTGTGTGTGTATAGATATATATATAGAGAAAACATGTGATTGCAATGGTTGCTATTTATGAAAATAACCTACAAGGTACATGTCACTTACAAGCGATGACGGTCGAGGTGTCACCTAAAATGATTTCTCTGGTTCTAATACTAACTAATTGACTTTTGGGATTAGACTAAAAATTAGGTGAAACGTAAAAGTGAAAGTAGTCCTCTTCAACTTAGTTTATGGCTTGTGCGTCGTCAATACATGTGATTGTTTCAATGTTCTATATAAATGTTGTACTTTTTGACTGATGAATATTGTATCCAGATAATTTTATGCTCTGTTGTGAAACTTGTTCGTGGAGGAAAGAAGGATACAACTATAGGAGAGGTGAGTTCTCTCAGTTCTTCTTGACATAACATATTTTAGTGACAAATAACAATTATTGAACATGGTTTGTGACTGTTACATTGAATATAGCTAAACAAATCATACGTAGAGATATGTAAATCAACACTAATCCCACCGGTGGGGAGTTTGGAACTTACAAATATGTTCACAGTGCTAAACGACCAGGTAATGACCTACATTTGACATTCTTATCTTTGATCAATTCAATTCTTCAAACCTTTTGACATTGAACTTTGCAGGGGCTTCTCAAACTTGGGCAATCTCGAGATGATAAGATGAGGCGAGTGTTGTTGAAAGTTGATGAAGCTGATGTCATGTTCGCATTACAGGTAACTAGATTTATTTATTTTTTTTCAATTTTATGCTCTACGTTAAAGTTGTTAAGAGAGACGCTTCTTTAATTGAATCAGGGAATACGCTTCTTTCGAAATTGTCTACAGTAAATTAACCGTTTTCCATGATAACGAGTATAGATTGGTGCGGTTAACGCTTTTTCCCACCACTCAAAGGTAAACTGAACAATATTTCTCATTTTTTTTTTCTAATTAGTAGGGAAAATTACCATTTGTCTCCAAATTTTAAAAAATGTGCCTGTTTGGTCCATAGATTCTCAAAATATACCTTTTAGTCCCTCTATTATCCTTTTAGTCCATGAGTTTTCAAAAATAAATTTAAAATGTCTTTGAAGCATTTATTAATTTTTTTTTTTAAAAAAATTATAATTACTATAGATGTTTATAATTAGTAAAGTATATTTTAAAAATAAATTTAGAGAGAACAAATCATTTTTAATAATTATTTTTTTAATTTAAAATGTCATATAATTATTTGAAATAATAATAAATTATTTGAGGAACTTTTTAAACCTATTTTTAAAATTTCGACCACTAAAAAGGTACAATTTAAAAAACTTGGGAACTAAATTTTTAAAATTTCGACCACTAAAAAGGTACAATTTAAAAAACTTGGGAACTAAAAAAAAGTATATTCCTAAAATTTAGGAAAAAAAAAGGACAATTATTATTATTATAAAGACTAAGAGGTAATGTTTTCTGATAATTATTGTTATTATAAAAAAACGATTTGCACCTGTGAAAAGGGGTAGTCATTAGCCTACCCTACTCTGCTGAGTAGTCAAAGGGGGACTTAAATTTAAAAGTATTTCATATGGAAGCTTATTGTTATTATTATTTTGTAGAGCCTCACTCTTAGAATATTTTGAAAAGACTATTTATTTTATGTCTATCTATCACCACATTTTCTTTTGTTTTAAAAATGTAAAGCACAAATGTTTGTGAGATTTTAATTTCAACTCTCAATTTCACAAATTTATTTATTCATTAAAAAAACACTTATAAGTCACAATTTTTATCGAGGATTTTGTTTGCATACATCTAATTAAATAATATCCGTTAAAAGTACACGGTTCACTTAAAATAAATTTGTTAAATTTCATTGTCATTTAATATTGATGGATGTCATTTAAAATATTGGAACATAAAAAAATTATTGGTTTTTCAACCTTCCCATTTCTTACCTCCCAGCTCTTCTCATTCTCAATAAATTGAGGTTCCTCCAGGGTGTGTAGGGATGGCCCAAAAATCGAGTCAAACAATCGAAACTGGGCAAATTGAGGGTCAGAAGCAAAAAACAGAGTGAGCGAGAGCAAGATTGAGCTGCCTTACCTCAATCGAAATTATTAAGTATTATAACATTTATTAATAATTTAATATAATATACTTTTATTATAAATAAAAAGAGAGTGAGCGAGAGCAAGATTGAAAGCAAGAGAGTGAGAGTGGTTGTGTGAGAGGAAAGGACATGAGAGTGAGTGAGAGAGTAAGAGTGATTGTGTGAGAGGAAAGGAAGCGAAAGCGAGAGAGAGACCGACTCGACCCTGAAACTGATTCATTGGTTTAAGCAATATATTTTGAAAGTGCGGTTCTCAAATTTTCAAATCGAATAGGGTGGTTTTTGCGCTAGTTTTCATGAAAATTTGACCCTGCCTGATTGATGCTTACCCCTAGGTTCCTCATCAATTACGTTTTATATTTATATTTTTCTCTTGCAAATTTTTATTTCCTACTGCTTTTGAAATGTCATCTTCTCATCTTTTAACATCAATGTGAAGTTCTTGTTTTTTCTTCAATATTTTTAAATATAGCAAAATGAGTAAAATTTTTTATAAATATAAAAAAAAATTTATTGTCTATCAATGATAAATTGCGATAAACTTCAACAGCTAAAAAGTAAAATCTTTATATATTTTTAAATAATTTAATATTTTTTTATTTACAATAATTTTTTTATTCATTCTCTTATTATTTTGTTTCTATGGTTGCATTTTTTTTTCAGATAAAAATAGAAAGACACGCCCCCCAACAAGACACCCCAATAGAATAATTTATTACTTTTCCAGCCACAATGACAAGAAGTCTTCGACTGGAACTCATACGAAATGCTCCATTATAGCAAATGTTGTAGGGTAATGAACGAGGAATTGTTCATTGTATTTTAGTTGTTTTGATGTTTATGACTTCTATTAAGTTTAATTTTTTAAAAATATATTTTATTTTGTCTAATTTTATTTTATAAACTTTATCTTTTTAACGAAAAGCTTGAATTTAATTGTTCGGTAAGTTCTTTCTGAAAAATAATAATAGAATTCAATAGTTTTGGAACTTTGAAAGTTAAATACTCTTGCAATAATTGAAACTAATTATTTAAATGTTATAGTGTTTTTTTTTGGATAATAAATCTAAAGAAGTAAATAAAACCATTTAAAAATTTATGAGAATATATATATATATTAGACACTAAAATATCTATGGAACTTTTTACTTTGTTTTAAAATCTTAAATTCAAAGAAAAGTTATTTTTACATATAGTTTTTGACATAAATTGTCAGTACTTTGTTTTAACCATACTTCTAAATTTTCACTAATATCCTTAAATCTAAAATTAAAATTAAAAAGTATTTTTACCATTGGTATATAGATGAAAATTATTAGTACCTCATTTCAAACATATTGCCAGTTTTTCAAGTTTTATTAATATCATTTTTTACTTTTAAAGCTGTTTCTATATGTTAGAATTATGATTGTAACAATGATAAATAATAGATAAGTTAGTCAAATTTTTAAATTTTCTTTTTGTCCTGTGAAAATCTTTTAATTGTTTCAATTAAGTTTTATTCCTTGTTTAACAATTTTCAATTATGGTTCTTATGGCCACTAATTATGTATCGTGCACCATCAATAAAGATATCATGAAATTGAAATGATTGGAAGTCATATAGATGATTTGGTGGCTCAATTTATACTGCTCAAAGTATCAATACCAAAATAAACAAAAATTAAAATAAAAAATTCAAAATGAACTTAAGTCCAAAGTATAAAGAGGCCTAAAATATTATATATGATATGGGCTAACAAATGGCTAAGTCCACTTAAAAAAAAAAAAATCACATAAATGTTCATCCAAAATCCTCTATATAATAAATATGTTCGACTTCCTCTCAAACTCCAATTCATATTTATCTTTTAAAATTGATGACTTTTACCTTTAATATAATTATTACAAATGGAACTTCAATAGTGTAACCAACCTTCTTGATAGCTACAACTATATTAAGAGCTAGTCCTTGCTCATTTTCTATAAAAGTTTGAGTCCCTTCTTCTTAATTTTTTTTCTCTTTCATATCTCAATTTATTTTCTTAAAGTGTCCAATAGTTTGTACAAATGCAAAGTAGTGTTAAGCACCAAAACGAATATATATATATATGCTTCAACAAAATATTCTCTTTCATAGGTATCGTATTTTTCTATACATTTTCAAGTTATTTTGCAATAATAATTATTTGTTTCTGCTTTTGTTCTTAAGGTTTATGTATATTAATTCTTTTAAATTAACATATGGATTTTTGTTTTTGTTTTTATCATTGTGATAGGATTGCAAATTAATTTTCTCATATAAAAGTTATTAGTTGTATTTTATAAGTTTATGCATATTTATAAACTTTTTGGTATAGTTTTGATTGATCTTTTTTTAATCTTATCAATCTAATAAGATTATTCTTTTTCATCCCAAACAAAAAAGAATTGATACTTTTTTAAAACTTTGTTTACTTTTTATCTCCAAGATTTAAATATCACACATATATATATATATATATTTAAAAATTATAGTAATTTTAACAGAATATATTATTATCATTAAAATTGAATTTTAATTAAGAAATTACGTTCAACACACGTGCAGAAAATCTAGTATGTACATATGTCTGTGTATATATAATTTTGAACAAATGGTTGGAAACAAAAATGTCATATTATCTGTATTAAATTTTTTATGATATTTTTAATTTTTTAATACAAAAGTTGTAAATATGGGAGTTTAAACTTTCAAGTCAATTACTATTGACAAATATTTTTACTGAAATCATCAATTAATGTTTTTATTATATTGCGAGAGTAATTATTTTGAAAATATATTCAAATATAAATGTCTAGACTACTAATCGGAGTAAGTAATAAACGTTATTAATGTAAATATAATATAATATAATTAATTAAGATGCTAACTTGTTAAAGAAAGAAGATATTTTACTTGAACATTTTAAAGCTTGGTTGAAGGTTGGAATGAATTTGTATGTTCTTATTTTCACTCGACCAATATCGGTTCGATGAAGCTTCTCTGCCTTCCAATTCAATCGCCATTACAGTAAAGGTCAGTCTCCTTAGAATGCCTAAGCGATTGGCGTTGTCTGTATTTGCATTTTGATTCTTCTTTTGTAGGTTTTATCTGATAAACTCCATGAATGAATTGGTTCGTCTTCATCATTCTGCAATTCCAATGTTTTTCTGATTCCTGCAAACTCAGGTTTCTTTCATTTTCGTTCAATCAAGGAAAAAGATGAAGAGAGAGTGAGGCCATTGTCAAATTCCATATTAATCTTCAAATGAACTAGAAAATTCTCTCTCTAAAACCTTTTCTCTCACTCGAAATCGTTCTGTGTATTCAATGAACTAGAAATTTCCATGTTGAAAGTAACTTCAATTTATTTATACAATCTATCAATCAGGAAGCTGACTTGATTTCAAGGCACAAGTTATGTCGACCACGAAGATATACATAGTGTAAGTTTCTTCCTTACACTTTCCATTTCTTACTCTTTCAGTTGAATAAACCTAAAATCTTATGATAGGTTATAGTAATTTTAATTATGTCGATACTTTAACATTTCTCTCACTCATGGGTTTGAAAATTTGTAGAATGACCCAATAAGTACAAATCAGTAATTAACCGGGGAGGGAATGATATTTAAGGGTTTGAACGTATTGACTTACTGATCTGATGTCTTGTTAAACTACCTCAAAGATGGTGAATTTTTAATTATAATATTGATCACTTTATCAGTTTGGATTCCTTCTTTTGTTTACTGCTGACATATCAAATGGTTAAAGGTACTATTCTTTACATGGCCATGTTGGGACTATGGCAAGGAGAATTCAACAGGGAGCTAATTCAGTTCAAGGGGTTGAAGCCACTCTGTGGCAGGTACTATGGCTCTTAATGAAATAAGAAAAAAGCTGCATTGTTTTATGTCACAAGTGATACTGAATTTCAGATGAAATTTTGAATGTAGTGTTCTTAAGTAAAACCAAATGCTTCTTCCATAGGTTTTCCAAAATCACTTTTGAGTATAAACAAATGGTTGACAATGAAGACTGCAATTTGTTTTCCCAAATCTTTGGTTATCTATAAGTTTGCCTGACTTGAGACTGACTGGTTTGGAGAAGGTGCCTGAGACATTGTCTGATGTGATACTGAAAAAGATCAAAGCTCCTCCAAAAGCAGATGATGTGCAAGAGATCAGGCCAGAACAACTGCTGGAAGCAGATGGTTTTCTCTTCGGGTTTCCATCGCGTTTCGGGGTTATGGCTGCTCAATTCAAGGCATTCTTTGATGCAACAAGTGAGATATGGGAGTCTCAAGCACTTGCTGGTAAACCTGCTGGCATTTTCTGGAGTACTGGTTTTCATGGTGGAGGTCAGGAGCTTACTGCGTAAGATCTCGTTCTCGTTAGCTTTCGGCATTCTTCTTTCATCGGCCTGTGTTTTTAAACAAAGAAGAACTCTAATTGTTAAGACAAGTTTGAATTATAGTTTTACATAAGGGCCTCCTGCAGATCTTATTTTGCTAAATCAAGTTTTGGCTAGTTTATTTCCATTGCCTATTAGCTTGATTTACCTATAGGAAACCTTGCTTAGAACAGCTAATAACAGAATGACCTGTTTTATCAAATTGCACTGAAATATTGGGATAAACTTCTTCTTCTTTTTCTTGGAAGGATAAACTTCATTTCATATCTATCATTGATTGTCCTTTTGCCCATTTCTGATTTGACTGACTTATCCACTTTCATATACCTTCAGATGGAAGTTGATTTTTCTGAAGTATGTTGTCACTATTCTCTTGATAACCAATGACACAAACCAAGAGACAATTGCCCTTTGGTTCTGTCTTATATTTTAAATAATTAAAGCATCTCTTCGAAGTTGTTATCTGTTGATTTATGTTTGAGAGGTGCCATATATAAATTCTCTAATCCTATTGGCATTTCTGCAATCTATATTACTGGATATTTCTCTCTAATAATAAACTGCTATCTTCTTCTGCTAGTGAACGTAGCTAAGACACTATTGGTGAATCATGTAACTTTTTGTGTCGATCTTTACTGTTGACGTTTATAATCGCTTTCTTTATTTGTTGATTTCATAATAGTATAGATAATAGGATAGAATGCTATCATTTCTTATAAAAATTTATGAATCTTCCCTTGATAATTGTTACGGTTATTATTATGTGTAGATTGACGGCAATAACGCAGCTAGCACATCACGGAATGATATTTGTACCTCTTGGTTACACATTTGGGAGTAAGATGATGGAGATGGATGAGGTGAAAGGTGGCTCTCCTTATGGCGCTGGAACTTTTGCAGCCGATGGAACTCGACACCCGACAGAGCTGGAGCTTGAACAGGCCTTTTACCAAGGTAAGTATGTTGCTGAATTAACCAAGAAGCTCAAAAACTAAGGCCACGTTTGGAAACTTTCTAAAGACTTAAAAATATGTAGCAAATGCTTAAAAAGTCAATTCAAACAAACTCTAACTATATTTCCTTCCAACATCTAATATTCCGCTTCCCACATCTCAGCTGTATAAATGTTAATGAAAGTGTAAATTTTCAAAATAAAAATTAACGAAAGTTACTGGAAATGATGTAAATCTATCATATTGCTAAAATGCTGATTCAAATGCCCCCTCTCTCTTTATCTGTTCATGTGATATTTGTAATTATATTGATTGATGAACAGAAATTAGTTGTCGTCGTCATCATGATTTTGTTTTCTAAAATTAAAGTTGTAATATCTACTTGTAAGTTTTAGCTTGATTGCCTTTGTTTATTGTTTCACTACTTCAAAATTTGGCTATAATGTTGAAGATGATTTTGAATTTTTTATTGACTAAGAAAGTTTAAAAAATAAATCACAGATTTTTTAAATAAATATGTCAATAAATCTTGTCTAACAGTTCTAAATTTTTTTTTCCCGATAATTTGATGCACAAAAAAACAAGTAATTTCTACCTATTCTATTTAATTAAAATACTATTTGATCGGAATTTTAGTTTTTGTACTTTTAAATATTCAATTTTAGTTAATATCTTTTCAATAAATTTTAAAACTGTGAGACTAATTTACTGTTTACTTTTTAAAAACTAATTTATAATTTTTTAGAGTTAATTAATTGAAAATATTTGATCTAAAATTAAATATTTAAAAATATATAGATTGAAATTCAACCAACTACAAATTCTATGGACCATTATAGTATTTTAACAATTTTATTATCATTATTGTTATTATTTTGCAAAGCATAACAATTATCAAATTTTTATTTCAAATCGGATGGTCTGGTTTGCTCAAGTTAGATTTCACAAGATAAACAATCATTATTTTATTTTATTTTTTAAATCACCTCCTATTTTCTTTTTCTTTTTATTTCCCCCTAAAATTTTGAGAAAATTTAATTTCTTCCTCTTCTAAAAATTATTGGCTCTCTCAACTTCATTTATCTTTAATTTCTCCTCCCTCTCCATTTTTGCCCTTTGTTTAAAAAAATGGTGGCAACTGGCAATACAATAGTGATTCCAAATTATTTTGTTCGATGAGATAATCGAACTTATAACCTCAAAATTAATTGCACAAATTTTAATATTCGTTGAGCTATGTTTAATTTGATTTCTAGTTAATTAGTGAGTGATGTTCATTATTATTTTATTCTTTTGCTTTTTTATTAAAAATAAGTATACATTGTTCGTGTTCCCGAGTCCCATTGATTATTAATAGAAAATTTATATTTTTTAAGTGGAAAAAGGAAGTAGATTAGTGTTATTTGACAAAGAATTTGAAAACAAAAAATTTTAAAATACGGGAATCAATAAAAAAAAAATTGTATTTCATGTTTTTATGTGTTTGATAACAGATTCAAAAATTAATCTAATTTTAAAAATGTGCTTGATATTAATACAATACATAATACATATTGATTTTATAACATGACATATTATTTTTTAAATATTTTTTCTTTATTTAATAAAATTTATTTAAAAATTTAAAATTCAAAATATAAATAGAATGAAAACATAAAAAATGATATTTTTAGGATTTGTACGATTTCGATCACATAATTCGAAAAAGACAAAATTCGATTGTTTGCCAAATATATATCTATTGAATTTAATGAACCTCAAAATATAAAACAAAATTAAAAACAAATTGTTCCCGAGTGCGACTTATTTAGAAAATATATATTTTTTAAATGGGAAAAGGAAGTATAAATTATTTTCTTTGAAATCAGAAGAAATTCACAATTCAAAATAAAACAATACAGCCTGTTTTTAGTTTGAGATTCGTTCATGCGCCTTAAAACGACTCCGTTTAAAGTAGTCAACAAGTCAACACTGACAGCTAATTTCCACGAACAAAATACGTAAATATGGAGAAAAAATGTATAAAAAAAAATATATACATATACATATATAAATAGAATCAAGTGCCTCCCGTAACAAGGTCCCATCCATTCGCAACCACAATCCACCCTTGGGCTTAAAAAATCAAAGGCAAACTCCTCTCTGTATCTCTTCCCCTTCTCCCTCCGATTGCGTCGCGGCCGATGAGCTCCGGTAGAATGGAGAGTCTGTGGCGAGCGGCGACCGGCCAAGATCCGAGTCCGGAGGATTACAAGGGCGTCGAATTCTGGACCAGCCCCGAGCGCGCCGGCTGGCTCAACAAGCAGGGCGAATACCTCAGAACCTGGCGTCGCCGTTGGTTCGTTCTGAAACGAGGTAAACTCTTCTGGTTTAAGGACTCTATCGTTACTCGCGCCTCCATTCCACGCGGCGTTATCCCTGTCAATACCTGCCTCACCGTCAAGGGAGCCGAGGATATCCTCCATAAGCCCAGCGCCTTCGAACTCTCCACCGGTCAAGACACTATGTACTTCATCGCTGAGTCGGAGCGCGAAAAGGAGGAGTGGATCAATTCGATCGGCCGCTCGATAGTTCAAAGTTCGCGATCTGTTACCGAATCTGAAGTTGTTGATTACGATAACAGGCGATGATTTCGATGTTGAAGACCTTTTCTTCGTCTTTCACTTTCTCTATGTACAGACACGAGGCGAGATTTAGTCTCGGATTGTTGAGAGATGGCGGCGTTACATCGAATTGGTACTATCGATCTCTGTTTCCTTCTTTCTGGTTGTTAAAATTCTGGCGGTGATGTGAATCGAACTGGATCTCCTCTACGTTTTCTCCTTGGTTCCAAATATTCTATCAGGCACATAAACATCTTTCTTACTCGGTTTCTTCTTTTGTATTTGATCTCCAATGTTGATTAGTAAATTTCGTGCCCTACGGCAGTGTTGAAACTCCGGTTTAGTATAATGATTGATGGCGTTTTTCTCAGATTACTCTTTTTTCCTCACGATTTCAATTTCTTAACTTCTTTTTTTCTCTCTCTCTGAATTGTTTCTTCCAAATCAACCTGTATCAGTCTCAAGAAAAGCTGCAAATTGATTCGATCTTCCTTACAGTTAGGGCACGCTAGCATGGAGTTCGAAGATCAATCGAGAAATCATTTGGTATCCTCAGCAGTTCGTTTACGCTTAAGGACACTATAATTTACGAATTACTTCTTAACATAATGAATTCTGCTGCTATGGTACCGTCATATTTATCAAATCCTGGCAGCACTTCAAGAACTCCATCGGGCAAGTCGCATTGCCACTGGAAACCGATAATTGTAAATATTTATAAAAAAAAAAAAAAAAAATGTGAAAGAAGATGCAATCAAGAAACCAGATTTGGCCTTGAATTTTGATCAATTGATCGTGAAAAGTAGACTAAATGAATCAACAGCAGAGTCTGCAGGCTAAAAGCAAGGTATCAAAAACCCTAATCTTATCTTTTTTGTTCGCAAGACAAGAACGAATCTCTATATGAATTTGGCTGAATGGCAATAGCTTGAACTTTTACTCTTAACATTTCATAAAACCTTTTAAAACTATCTAAAAATTCTATAGGACCTACTGACGGAGAATGGTGTGGTTCCGCCTGCAATGAAGAGCTTAAAAGAATTTGAGTCCAGAAGTAAACATAATCAATCCGTAGGACTATGAATAGGTTTTAAGAAATTTGTAACAATTTTAATTAAATGTCAAATCACTGATCTTGGTGCCCATTGAATGATTCAACGTCAACCCATTATAGGGTTCAACACCGGCTTCCAATAGACTGCTTCTGACGGTCGATTGTCAATTTTTGAGCTCTGATCTCAGAATCTACTCCTAATACTGAAATTTTCGTTCAAGATAGTTTTTAAATATTTATAAAAGATAGGAGTAATATTCTAATTTTTTTTAGAAGAATATTGTAACTTTTGGAAAGAATTTGAGAACAGTAAATATCTTTTAAACTAATGTAAAGTTACCAAGACGATATTGACATTTTTATTATACTCTCATAATTGTTAGTTTATCTGAACACTCCCTCCATACCAGTCAGTAATGAATGTTATTTCAAAAAGTTTAATTGAAAATTTAATAGCATATATAGATAATAATACTATTCATTATTCAATTTTGAAATGGAAGATATTTTCTAGGAAGAATTGAATGGTTGGAAGATAATTTCTAGTGGCAGTAGAGGAGACATATTCTCAATAAATGTGTAAGAAATCAAGAATACAAGTTCCCTCCGGGTCAGACAAATTGCCTCGCTTATAATATTAGTCGAAGTTTGCAAATTTCAAGAACAAAAGAAAAAGATTGGGAATCGAAAAATGAATGAGACTGAAGAATAAAATTATATCGTTTGAGTGAATGATTCTCAATCTTTTTGGTGGACCTTGAGATTATACCAAAAGGATGCCACAAACATTGCGTTTGCGCACTGAATGGTTATATCAAAATAACATAAAGAACGAATATTCTCAAAACTGAAATAATCCATATTCTTCAGCCTATATAAGATCCTTTACAACCACTCTCAAGTGACAGCAAGAGCTTTGCTTTTCTACTTAAATAGATTTCCAGATGAAAGAGTTTTTACCTATTCTGATGTTACAAATAGTGAGGGGCCAAAAAAGTTCCAATTACAATACAAGGAAACAGTACAGGTCATTAGGAAAACAAAATATGTTCTAGAATAATGTTTGAAAACTTGTTCTGGAAAATTAACATGACAGGACTAAACATGATGATCTGTTGCGTATTCTTTCATTTCATCTACGACGATCTTCATTTCTTTCTCTATGAGAATGTGATGAAGAATCTCTACCATGAGAGGATCGATAATCTCTCTTCTCATCTGGATTATCCCTCCTATGTGATTCTGAGCGATGTCTTCCCGATATATCTCTTTCCCTTCGTTTATCATCTTCCCTCGGCTTTGTTTGATACTCTTCATGGCCATGCCTTTTTGATCTGTCTTCTTCCCTCGTAGTGTAGTCTCTTCTTGAATGCTGTGGGAGTTCATTGTCTTGGTTCCTTCTATATCTAGTTTCTTCCTTCTTATAGCGATCATCTTCTAATTTTGTTTCATCATCATCGTCACGTTTTCTCAATCTCTTCTCTTCTTTCCCATTATCATCATGGTTTCTTCTAGGTCTATTCCCTTCCCTATTATAATGATCATCTCCCGACTTTGGTTCACGATTTCCATCAAGATCGTGTCTTCTCAATCTCTTCTCATCTTTCTTGCCATGATCCTCTCTCGACTTGAGTTCTGATTCTTTACTTTCACCCCAACCTTTCAGTTTATTTTCCTGCCTCGGCCTCCCACTAGTTTCCCTTGGATGTCTTTCTAAGTCATCGTTATTTTTCCTTCCTCTTGCACGCAATTCTCTGTCATGATCTTTTCGATCGTTGAACTTGTCGTGCCCCCATTTTGAACTTGCATCTTCTGCCGCCCCCCAGCCCGTGTTTGCAGCTCTCTGAAAAATGGAAAAAATAGAAAAGAACCTCATGCATCAAATTTCTGAAGTGAAGCTAAAACCCTAATCCAAGCATGCTAAAGAAAATAATTGTCTTCAAACTTCTTTTAGGCAGGCATAGCTAGCTAGTAACATTAAAGGTAAAAGTTAAACTAGAATTCCATGAAACGGACAGATTTCCCCTGAAAAAATCAACGGCTTCCATTTCTGTGCATCAAACCATCCCTCCTCCCCACTAACGAACTGTCAGGGGTCAAATCCCCTTTCTATCCTTTCTAGAGAAAGTTTACACAATAGGAGGTCTCGCACATACCTGCTCATCATGGGAGAATTTGCATCCAGCTCCACGGGTACATTCACCCCTTTGAAATGCACGACAAACACCCCGAGCTTCCCTCTTCTTTTGTTCTTCTTCTTCATCTTCCTCTTCCTTCTTCTTATAGTTAGCTGCATGATCAACCCTAATGATTCGACCTAGAATCTGTGCTCCATTCAAGTTATCTGAAAGAGACAAACACTATTACTTAGAGATCTGCATTCAGTTTCCCATAAAACAATTCAACAGTTTAGAGAGAGGAGACGGAGACAACCTACAGCAAGATTTGTACTTCTCTGATCTTCATATGCAACAAAGGCAAAGCCTTTTGATTTTCCTGTACCCTTGTCTCTGATAAGATTAACATCAACAATCTCCCCATACCTGTACGTCCAAGTACATTTCAATATTCAGAAAAGAAAATGATCCACAAGCTAATATGTAACCTTTAAATGCATTTGCAGACAGCTAGACAGTGAAAAGGAAGAAGAATATTCTTGTATTGATTGGAACGAATGTGATTATACATATATATAAACCAAGATATCAAAGAGCTCTTCTTGCATTATTCTTAGTATCTACCCCCACTAATCTTTGAGAGACTTTCCCCACTCCGAGGCTAGCTCTGGAGAAGAAAACATATGTTTTGAGTAACTAAGGTACCCTTTGGTGTTTTTGAAATTCAAGTCTATTTCCTCTCAATTTCTTACTGGTTTACATATTTTTTAAGTAAAAGAGTTGCATTCTTAGCCAAATTTCAAAAACAAAAAGGAGAGGGAGTGAGAAGTTTTTTCCCGAGCTGATGATACAAGGAACAACAAAATCTACTGGACTAGCAAACACGAGCTCAATTAGTCTCTTGGGTTAAGCATAAGCTACACAGCTTGAAACATCAACTCAATCTCTTACGCTACCAATTCGGAGAAATTTTGAAATGGTTAAAATCACTTTTGACATTTTTAAAATCACTCCAGAGCACATTTTTAATCCTTCAAAATCAATTTTGATGATATGAAACTTACAAGTGTAGAATGAAATATTCAATAAATTTTGAGTGATTAAATATGGGTTTTGGAGTGATTTTGAGTATGAAAAAGGTGAGTTAACCATTTCAAAAACACTCCCTAACATTCGCCAAGATTGACTAAAACCAATTTACAGCTACCTATAAACAAAAAATCTTCTAGTTATGCAGAACCCGGAAATTTTCATCACTACCAGCACAGTCCAATTCAGAAGCTACTCGAACAACAAGACCACAACAAAGCGAGAAAATAATTCATTTCAATGTCGAACACACAAATCTATCTCAATCTTCACTAACCCAATTACACAATCTATCAAGTAAATAAGAATAGATAGCCGCATGAGAACACAATCAAAACGCCGATGGGTGAGCAAATAAATAGAATTATGAACTTACTGAGCGAAGACGGCAAGGAGATCGCCTTCAGTGAGATCATAAGGAATGCCTCCAACAAAAACGTAGGCGGAATCTTTGTATTTGGCGTGCCATGAAGCTTGCTCAGAAATCCCAAGCGAGGCCTCTTGAGAATTGATTTTTTGGATGCGTTTGACTAGGGTTAGAGGATTCATAGCTCACTTCGAAGTCCAAATCGAAATTCTTTGTTTCCCTTGGGGAAAACAAACTTTGATCACAACGATAGACCTCGAAATGGAAGCATAGTGCAAATGGCAGCTTGCGAAGTGAGGTTGCAGTTGAGAGTGGAATTAGAGGAGAAATAAAACTGACACAGGGGTGTGCCGTCGACCGACAATGGCCAACGGTTGAGATCAAAAAAGGGTTAGCGTGAAGGAGAAGTAAGAAACCTGGGCGGGTGACCGATCTGCGGTGGAAGGGAGCGGAGAATCGCAGAAAAATGGAAAGAGGTTGGTGGAGGGAAAGAAGACGATTAGCCCTAAGGGTTTATTTCTTTTTTCTCTAAATCTGGGGAAAAGAAGATGAAGGTTTTTAGATTAAAGAAACAAGTAATTTTATTATTATTACTATTTTAATAACGATTAAGACTATAATTACAGTAATAATGTGTTTGTTTGTTTGTTTTCTCTAAACATTCCAACAATCAATTTTGTTATTTTTACTGAATTTAATTCATAAAATTCAAAAGGTAGATTTTCAATTCACTTTCAACTTTTAAAAAATTTGAGTCACCCAAAATCATTTTCTTTCAAATTTATAATGAATTTTTCTCTTATTTTATTTTTCTTTAGACTTCAAAAATGGCATAATTCACTCAAAGTTGATTAGCCTTTAAATCAATTTAGTTCCAAATACAAATAAGAAATTGAAATCATTTGTGTTATATGCAATTTCGAATAAATAATGATTGGACTAAGAGAGTTATTCCTAACCCCGAGAACAAATCTAAGACTGGCTAGAGGTAGGTTCGAGAGAGTTCCAAGAATATAAGAAAGGGTGATTGGGCCCAAAAGAGCCCAATTAAGCTCGCCTTGGCCTCAGGGGTCAAGGTTGAGGCCAATGTGGGCATGTATGGCCCACTTGTTTGGAGCATTCGAGTAAGGAAAGCAAATATCCTTCTCTGGAAGAGATAATGAAGACTTCTAACGGCCAGTTATACATATGACATGCGATGAATGAAAGGTAACTACTTGCCTGAACCTTTGTGCCACACCGTTGTGTTATACTTTGAATGTTTTGCAGGTAATCTCTTATCCAAAATATAAATTTATCGTTGGCGGCATGTTTAGTCAGATGAATATGTTTGGTCGAATTTTGCCATCAACAATTTTTTTTTTTAATCGTTTCTATTTATGTTTGTAGCCTAAGTTGAATTGTCTTTTGACACGTTTGTATTATTTATGATTTTGACTCTAGGTTTAGAGAGGTGTGTTATATAAACTCTATAATCCTAGAGAGTGTACTGCTCTATAATTGTATTGTTCTCTTTAATAATTAATTGTTCTCTCTTGGATGTAGGTAACACGTTGTTAGTGAGTCGTGTCGATTCTCTATTGTTTAAGACTTTTTGTCTTCTTTATTTATTGATTCCACAACAAAGTCTTTGTGTCAAATGAAACTTAAGCCAAATTTACCAAGATGTCGACAAAATGTTGTGTCAAACAATAAAAATAGGAAAGTTTAAAGTTTCATTTGGAAAAATGGCAAAAATATTTCAAATTTGGCAAAATAGCAAAACAAATTTATATAATAAAAAATACTAATTAGTAAACGACAAAGCTACCCTAGAAACAACCAAATTAAGTATAAACGAGAAGTACCCTGCTTAAAAAACAACTCGAATGCTACAAATATACTATTTCTAGACATTTTAGAAGCAAACCCAATATGGTCATTAACGCTTCCAACTACCTAGGACGTCTGCATGCGAGGGAAGCTAATGACCATGGGGTCGTCAGAAACTTATGGATGTCCACAACAATAGGCTTCCTCCAAGATGAGCAAAAGTAGAGTTGATTGTATCAACTAAGTTGTTGGCAAATGAGTATTTGAATGAATTGCAACCTCAAAACAATGTGACTATTGGATTTAGGATTGCCTTTTTAACACCAAAGCGATTGTAGGGAGTTTCATCATCTTCATTTCACGTGACTAGTTTGCCCTTAAGATCTTGAAAGCCAACTTTAAACGCTATCAATTCCAACACGTCATTGTTGAAAATGATGTTAGAAACAAAAGTAAGAAACACGTGTGCAAGCTACCAAGGCCGGCAGGCTAGTCGTCAAAAGCTAGCCAAGATGATGAAATTCAAGAGAGGGTTGTTGAACCAATGAAATAACGAAGTTTTTGTTTATTGTGATTAATTTGAAAAGTAGTGAGATAAAATCTAATTTGATAATAAAATATAAATATAAATAAAATTTGGGGAAAAAAATAGGGGCGTTCGTTTATATTTTTTATTGAATCGATTAGGTCATAATTTGAGAACTGAATCTTCAACAGGAAAAATTAGGAACTCAAAAATTGTCCATCATGTGATCTACGCATGATTTGCAAAATATCTTATAAATTTTCGGTTTTGATATTTTTCCAAATAAAACCCAAAGTCTTGCTATAGACTCCAATTTCTCTACAATTAGATGCGATAACAAACATTTAAAATGACTGAAAGTTAGTAAGTTAAAATCAAAATTGATAATAATAGACAAATTTATATATTGGGAAAATTAGTTATCAAAATCTAATTTGATAATAAGATATGAATTCGAATTTCGAATTGGGGAAGAAAAAAAAAGGTATATATATATATATATATATATATATATATTTTTTTTTTTGAAGCTCTTAGGTTATAACATGATAACTAACATTCAACCATTTGCATTATATTTATAACTTGGGTTATTATTCAAGCTTTAATAATTACACTATATTTAATATTTTTGACATACAAACCCATTAAAGGAAAATCAGGGATTAGAAAAATGTCGCCCATGTGACCTGCACACGTTTTGCTAAAAATCTTATTCCTTTTGACTTTTGTTATATATCCAAATGAATCCTCAAATGTTGCTATAATATCCAATTTCCCAATTTGAGCCCTTCAAGAGTTTGATTTGCCTTGGGTATAAATTAGGCCGAATGGCTTATTAAGGTCAGTTTAGAAACTTGAGGTGACATAGTAAGAAACTAATTTTATTAGGTTAAAAATCACGTTTAGTCTTTAAACTTTCATAAAAGTAACCATTTTGTCCATGAACTTTGGTTTGTAATAATTTAGTTCATGTACTTTTCAATCTTGTAACAATTTAGTCTCTAAACTTTACTATGTAACGATTTAGTCTATGTACTTTAAAAATTGTTACGATTTAGTATCTATTATAGAAATTAGTGTTAAACTTTGATGAGATTTTCTAATGAATAAACTGGTAAACAAATTAGAGACTCAATATTTTTATATAATATAAAATCTACATCATAAAATAATAAAAATTGACATCTAATTTTGATGAATTTATTTACACCAGGGACTAAATTATTACAAATTTGAAAGTATGGTGATTAAATTGTTACATACTAAAATTCAAAGATTAAACTATTACTAAATTGAAAATATAGAGACTAAATTGTTACAAACTAAAGTTCATGAACTAAATTGTTGCATATTTAAACCTCTTTACTTTTTAACTTAATTTTTAATTGATTTCCCAACTAATCTAATTAAATTGATACATCGAATATAATTAATGTTAAAGTTAGCACATAATGGTTTACCAAGCATTCAATTAACTTAAAATTAAATGAGAGACAATTTAGAAACATTTAGCAAACATGAGTGACTAAAATGTTTGTTTTGAAACTTCAAGGACTAAACAGACATGAAACTCAAACTTAAGAGACAAACATACATTTTGCTCTAAAATTATTAAATTTAAAAGTTCAATAATTTACACACCCTATTCTGTATTTGATAATACTCTACATATTCAAAAACTTTAAACATTATAGAAAATTACCTTTTTTGTCCCAAACTTTTAAGTAATAATTTTTTTACAATATGTGAGGTGGGAGAAATCGAGCTTTTGCTCTCAGGTCTATAGTATAAACTTAGTACAAGTTGAACTACGCTCATTTTAACTTGTAATAAATTTGTCTAGTCTCTAAAATACTAAAATGTACATTTTTAGTCCTTAAATTTTAAAAAAATAGGTTCGAAATGTTTATGATATAAATAAGTGTCTCATCTACTTGAATTAACTGTATTCTCCCTCTGTCTAACACAAATATAGTTGCATAAGTTTGTATTATAAATTTACTCGATTGATATAAGTTTGTAGTGTTGGTCTTACCAACCTTTTGTTTTCTTTTTTTAAAAAACTTTATTGTCCTTTTGTTAAACTTTGGCTGTTTTGTTTCTATTTTTGTTAAGCTGATATCGTTTTTGCAAAATATAAGAATTAGTAGGTGAAATGGCACTTAGGACAGAACAAAACTGTGGAGAAGTCGTTGAAGAGTAAATATTACTCAATCAGCCTTTCAACTTTCAATTAGTGGGTGGGACCCATCTAAATGATGCATAAGATATATTATTATATTCATTATTATTTTTTAACCAATTATTATATTCATTATTGTCAAGAAGGGATGAGGAGAGGGTGAATTATTGACAATAAAATAATATATATAATTGCAGTTAAGCTATACATTATGAATTTTGAAGGATAGCATATTAAATTATTGGAGAATGGTTTTAAATAATAAAATTATTAGAAAGATTTCAGATATAACATAATGTCACTCTATGTGAGTGATAAATGTTGAAGCTTATCACTATCAATATTTATACTGATAATTCTTTTTAAAAAAGAAAAAAAAAACTATTCTGATAGACAATGACATTTTGTCATATTTGTAAATAAGTTAACTCACTTGAATATGTTTGGAAACAATTTTTAATTAGTTGATTGCAATAAATATACATTACTTTTTTTTTGGGTTGTCTTTTAAATATAGAAAAATAAACCAAAATATTCATAAGTGTAACGACATTTTACTATCCATCTGCAATATACGTCGTTAAACTACTATCTGTATCTATCTGTATCCAGATAGATAAAGATAGTACTTTATCACAGTCTATCGCATATAAACTGTGATATTTTGTTATTATTTATAAATATTTTGGACAATTTTTTCGTTTAAAATAATCTTCCTTTTATTTTTATAGGTGACAATTATATTTATTTCATCTTTTATAAAGTCAAGCATGAGGAATCGGTACATTGAATGGCTAAAATAAAGTCGTTGAAAAAACAAGACAAAGACAACATTTTTCTTAAAGGTCACCCAATTATGTTTTCATAAAACAATAACAATAGCCAAATTAAAATATAATCTTGATCTATATACTTTTAATTTTATATTTTCAATTGTCTCATTTTAATACAGCGATTTCAATTACTCTTAAAATTAGTTCATACAATTATTTTATTATTGTTTTTTTTGTTACATTAGTCTTTATTAACAATTATTCTATGTATTATGAAAGTATATTATCATAACATTTTGTATTATATGAAAATTATTATTATTATTTACAATATTCAATAAGAGCTAACATTGAATGGCTAAATTTAAGATTTATTGAGAGCAAGTAAACTAAAAATTGACCATTGAAAGTATAGAGCCTAACATAGAATAAAAACCAAAGTTTAAATACCAAAATAGTATTTGGTTAAGCTACCATTTTGGTCATTGTACTTTGAAAGTTGTTCAATTTTAGTCCCTAATAAAGTTAGAGTTTAGTCTCTATGGTTTCAAAAGTTAAAATTAGTTAGAATTTAGTCCTTACAGTTTGATAAAACCTCATAAATAATTCCCATGGTTTGATAAAACTGTTCATGAATGTTTTATCAAACCAAAAAGATTAAATTCTTGTTATAAATCATGAGAATTAAATTCTAAAACTTTATTTAAACCATGAACCAAAAAAAAAAATATCTATTAACATTTTCACTATCAAATTTGAAATACATATTCAAACTTTGTATTTTATTGCCTGAGAATATATTATTACAATTATTTAATTAAAATTAACTTTTTAGAGACTAAATTTAATATTTATTAAAAGTACATGTATTAAAATTGAATCGATTGGCCAAAATGGTATTTAAAAAGGACATAAATATTTTTTAAAACTACATTTTTGTTTTAAGTAATTATTTTAAATTACAAAATTACTAAAAACATTTATAAATATAATAAAATACTACTGTCGCATCTATGAAAACTATATCTAAAAACAACCTTTTTATTTTTGGGAAAGAATAATTTAAATAATTTTTGTACTATTTTTTTTTGGTCGGAAACAAATTTTTGTTCAAACTTAGAGCTACCAAAAAGCTGCAGAGAAAGTCTTTTTTTTTTTTTTTAATAAATTTTTTAATAAATATTTTCAAAGACACAGCTAATAAAAAGCGCGGGGTCAAGCCTTCCCCACTTCTTCTTTCTCTCTCAAACAAAGTTGAAAAAAAAGCTTACTCTCTCTCGCATGGTGGATTGTGGGGTCCTTTTGTTAGCTGAACCATTGGACTTAAACGTTGGTCTTCCATTTCCTTCATCTCTCTCCTCTCTGCTCTGAACTTCTGTCAGTTCTTTCTTTCTCTTGCTTTGTGATCATTTCCATTGAACATTTCTTCATTCTCCAAACCCCTGCCCAGAAGCTTGTTCAAAGCTATGAACCATAATGTCGCTTTTCTTTAAAGACGCCGATCCAGTTTTTCAAGGCGCAGGGACCAAAGCGTATCCTAATCATTAACTCTCGCTTTTTTATTTTCCTTTTCATTTCTCTTTACTGTTCAATTTATGAAGATTTTCATGGATTATTTTATCTGAATGTCTCCTTCGTTGCATTTGAGTTTTAGCCTAACTTTCGATCTGCTTATGAGGAAGAAACGTGACTATTTGTGTGTGTTTGTGTGTGTTGTGTTCGTTTTTGAAGTATATTGAGTTGTTCTTAACCTTTCTTCTGTAAGTGGGCTGGAAATCTGGTGTATCGAGAATCTTCAAGTAGTTCCTGTCCCAAAAGCTTCACACGGGAAGTTTTACTCTGGAAGTGCTTACATAGTTTTGAACGTAAGCTTTTCACACTTTGCACTCTTTACTTAATTCATTTAGAACGTTTTGAAAAGTTGTAGCACTCAGAATACATACATACTTCCAAGTCTTTGATTTAATCTGTGGATTCCAGTATCTCGTAATCGTGTGTGTGTACGTGTATAGATATTAACTGCCCCTCTTAACATGTATTTCATGGAATTTGATTGTGATGTGTATGTTGTTCGAGCAGACAACTGTGCCAAAATCTGGAATTCCCCAGCATGACGTGCATTACTGGGTGGGAGAAAATGCAAACAAGGTGCTCACTGTTCAACTATTTGTTTTTCTTCCCCCTTTTCTTTTTTGGGTTATAGAAGGAAACATTTGTACAAATGGTATCTATCAAATTACTAGTTTCATGAAGAGAGTGGGGAAATACACCCACTTGGCTAGTCCGAGAATCAAAGTACATGATATATACATTCGGTATCTTATAAACGCCTATGAATCGATGATCGGAACAGGGATGTTGGACCTGTCTAAAGTCAGCGTTTCTTCTTTACCATATGATGCAGTATATCAGTTTTGGTGCTTACAATTTATATATGCATTTCTTTTTTTTTTCTTTTAATGTAAAAGTTGTTGCAAAACATCGATAACACGGTGATGCGTTGGTGTTCTGCATTAATAGGCTGATTCAGGTTTGGCATCAGACAAAGCTCTGGAACTAGATGCAGCTCTAGGTTCTTGTACTGTTCAATACAGGGAAGTCGGAGGGCAAGAAACGGAGAAATTTTTATCATATTTTAAACCATGTATTATTCCTTTGGAAGGAGTATACTGCTCACAGCTTCAGCACCCCAAAGATCAAACATACCAAATCAGACTTCTAACCTGCAAGGGAGACCGTGCGGTTCATGTTAAGGAAGTAAGCAGCAAAAAGGGGCTACATATATTTTACTTTTAGTTCATTTAGTTATTTTAACAATGTTGTTAACTTGTATAAGCATAATCCATGTTACAGGAATCTACCCTATTGAGCTTACTTGGATTCATTTATATACTCATAAAGAAGTCTTTGTTTCTGTTATTGATGATGAGTGATGAGGATGTTTCTTGTCTTCACTTAATCTTATTCGTTCGGGCGAGATAAGACTAATTTGTATGTATCTTCCTTAGGTTCCCTTTTCTCGGTCATCATTAAACCACAATGATGTATTCATCCTTGACACTGCATCAAAAGTTTTTCTATTTAGTGGATGCTACTCTAGCATACAAGAAAGGGCTAAAGCTTTGGATGTTGCTCAGTACATTAAAGAGAACAATCATAGTGGAAGCTGCGACTTAGTAACTATAGGTCGGTGCATTTCTTTTTTCCCCCACAACAAAGCTGTGATTATTAACTATAGGTCGGTATATTTCTTTCTTTCCTCCTGTTTTCTATAAGTAACAATCAGCAAATTGTCATCTGTTGCTGTAGACGATGGAAAGTTTGTGGGTGATTCTGATGTTGGTGAGTTTTGGAGTTTTTTTGGTGGATATGCTCCCATTCCTCGTGATGTGCCTTCTGATCAGACACCATCTGATTCTTCAGTTAAATTATTTTGGTTAGCTTCCCTTTAACAATCTTTTCCTTCTCTGTTTAATGATTCTGATAAGTTTTCATCTATTTATCTCAGCAGAGTTTGTCCTGGATCTTGCTTAAAACGAAAAAAAGGAAAAATATGGGGTGACGATTTATTACCATTAATTTTTAATATAATTATTATTTTAAATAGAGAAATAATTATAATATTAAAACCAATTGGTCTCTGAAAGCATACTCCTATGGTATTTAACAAAGGTGAATTCTACTAGCCTCAATCAACCGTTGCTCCAGTCACGTTGCATTAACCTGAAAAGAAAAAGCATCCTACCTCCTCACGTTTTCTTTCCTCTCTTTTTTTTCCTAAATAAAAAAATTAAATTTGAATTGTGCCTAATGCTTAGTATATTCTTGTATGCAGGATAAACACTCAAGGGAAATTGTATCCGAAAGGATATGATATTTTGAACAAAGAGATGCTTGAGACAGACAAATGCTATATGCTAGATTGTAATTCACAGTTATTCGTTTGGATGGGGAAACATACCTCGGTTACGGAACGCAAGACATCAATATCAGCTGTAGAGGTGAGGGTTTCTTCTAGTCTTATTATGCTTCTATTTTCCAATCTCCAATGCAGACCTTAAATTGAAGGGAAGTGTTATATGCACAAACATAAAAAAGGCCGAGAGGCAATTTCTATTGGGCCCTAAAGAGGATTATATCGAGCACCTACTTTGGCATATTTCTGTCCTCTTTTTAGTTCTTCTACTTGTGTAGGAGAAAAGCTTGAGCATCATCTGTGCCTTTGGTAACAATTTGAACTTTCATCCATCATCTGTTCCATCTGGAAATATCTTATACTTCTTCCAATCTTGTACTCTTTCACAGGATTTCGTTAGAAAGCAGGACAGGTCAACCGGGACCCACTTAACTTTCCTAACTGAAGGGTTAGAAACTGCTGCATTTAAGCTCTGTTTTGATGCTTGGCCCAACACCGTGGAGCCAAAACTATACGAGGAAGGCCGAGGGAAAGTAGCAGGTTTAGTTTGTATTGCACCATAATGGGGAAATAACTTAGCAAGCAACACTCCCGTGTTTAATTTTCTTTCATTATTTCAGCAATTTTCAAGCAACATGGCTATGATGTGAAGGAGCTTCCTGAACAAGACTTCAAGCCATGCATAAACTTGCAAGGCAGGATTAACGTAGGTTCTCAGTGTAAACAAATTTAGATTTTATGACTTATGGCTGCTAGCCGTGTGACAAGTTCATGTTGGCGCAATGTTGAAATTTCAGGTTTGGAGGGTAGACGGTGATAGTATTACCCTTCTTCCAGAGGTAGAACAGAAAAAACTTTTCACTGGAGATTGCTATATTGTGCAATATACATATCCTGGAAGTGGTAGGGATGAAAATATAATTTATTCCTGGCTTGGTCGCAGGAGTGTTACGGTAAGGACTATGTTGTAAAACAGTGTACATTGCATGCTTTTCATTTTTTTTTTCCTTGGGAAGATTTTCAGACATTTATTAAAGAGAGAAAATTGTGCTTTACTTTGGGTGTCACATCTAGTTAATTTGTCATTTCACATAATTTTTGAAAGGCTGACACTGTTTTCATGCATATTCACTCAAACTCAATTAAGTTGAAACCATGTCCATTTTATAATTAGAAAACATTTCTATGACGAAGTTGAGATTGTCAAATATTTCAAATTCTTAAGGTAAACATTCTTTCTAATTAGAAAGCCATATATTAGCATGATAATAAAATGATAGAAGTTCGTCCACTCACAAAATGTGACCTTACTTTATTAAAGTTAGAGCAAGATTTAGTGAGACATTTTTCAAAACTAAAAAATAAGGAACATCAATGATAGGTATCCTTTATTTACTTATAGTTCTCCAATGAGAAATTACAACCTACCAATTCGGGAGGGTCACAATCTCTCCACACTAAGTTTAGACAAACCATGCACACTTTTTCCAGAACAACTATAATATATAACCGCAAAACTAACAAAGGAAGTTATAACCCCCAAACACAAAATATAGAATTCAAATATAATAACTATTATTCAAATCTAATAACCACTAAAACAACTACTGTTCCTTGCCCTTGTCCTTCTTGCGCCTTCCAGCCTATACATTGACAATTGGAGGTTTAACAATCTACTAGCTCATCATGACAAAAACTCTAACTCATCTATGAATCCTAAGTAATTGTTTAATAATCTAGAATAAGTAAACCATTATGGGTTGACCTGTTGGTAAAAAAGGAGACATAGTCTCAATAAATGGCTAAGAGGTTATGTGTTCAATTCATGGTGGCTACCTAAAGATTTAATATCCCACGAGTTTTTTTGACACCCAAATGTTGTAGGGTCAAGTGGATTGTCTTGTGAGATTAGTCGAGATGCGTGAAAGCTGGCCCTGACACTCACGGATATAAAAAAAAAAAAAAGAATCTAGAATAAGTAATGGCAATATGAAGTATATGCCATGAATGCCGTTCGCCTGGATGTTGAGAAGGCCAATAAAATGGCTTATTGGTCTTTTATTGTTATGGTTTTGGATAAAAAGGTTTTCTATTGCAGCTGAAGGAGATGAATTCAGGGGCGCATTTCCAATTTTCTTATTATATTATTATCAATGCTAAGCCAAAAAGGAAAATTTGGAACTTCTAGAGGTCTGTTTCAGCTTGACCCATCTCTCCTTTCCTTTTTATTTAGGTGGCTGATTTCTTGGGTTGAATGCTTCAGAGGCAGTCGACTCAGAGTTTATTGAAGGTTCTAAATCTGAATGAGATCAAGTTAGTGTCTCCCATGCTTCATCTTAAATTGTTGATGACACAATGTAGTTTCCTCATATAGCTTAATTCAAATAAGGAGTTTCTTCTGAGTGGTTCATATATCTTAGTTGAAGTCAAGGAAGGGAAAACTATGTTTAGTACTCTCAATCATGGTGATATTGAATCTCAATAGTTGGTACCTTTTTCTTTTCCCCTTTTAGCAGTGATCATATAGTTCTTAGTTTTGGGGAATCTTTCTTCAGTGAATTGAATCTGAAATTACAGAATGGAATGAGTTCCTTCTCTGTACCTAAAGCTGGTAAATTAGTGGTTATCAAAACTCTGTCCAGTCTGCCCATATACAGTCATATTTTCAAATCCCCCAGAAATATGTCATAGTACTTGAAAAGATGATTAAAATCTTCATTTGGTGTGGTTATATTTATTGGCCATTGTTACGTTAAGAGCAAAGATGAATTTCCCCTTCATAGATAGTGAAGTTTTCCTAGAGAGCGAAGAGCTTATGGGTACATTGTCATCAAAAGTATTGGTCCTGCGACTGCAACCAAGTGCTTACCCTTGTACACAACTATTGTAGACCGAGGACTCTATTTCAAAATGTAGAATAAAAATCTTGGAGCGGAGGTATACTATTGAAATTTGGGGGGATGCGTGGTACACAAGGATCCCTTTAAGTTTATTATGTTTAATGCTCTATAACCTTGTTGATAGAAAGCAGGCTAGCATCAAGAGTGCTTGGATTCCAAATTCTAGATCTTGGAACCTAAATGCAGAAGAAATATGAATGATAGGTGGAGGATTTTCAGCCACACCAAGCAATCAACTCTTGGAATTGGGTGTTAGAAGGCAGTGGAACGTTGTCTTGTAAGTCCTTCCTCAATCTTAAAGCTTCTCTTGATGTTATCAAAAGATTCTGTGTATTGTTTTTATGGAAGGCCAAATATCAGAAAAGATCAACGTTTAGACCATTTTCTTTGGTGACTTGAACACATTGGCTAAGGTTCAACCAAGATACTTGTAGATTTCTCCCTTTGCTTGTTCCGACCTTGATCAAATAACAAACCACCAACTCAATCAATCTAAAGGCAAATATACTTAGCGTTCGATGAAATAAAATGAGAAAAGCACATGTTTGGCTGCTGACCACAGGACAGGAACTTTTAAAATAACTTTATGTGGAATCAAACCTACTTGCATGAATTTAAAAGTGAAGGGGGAGATTCACTTGGATACTTGCCAGATTATTACTTGAATTTCGAAAGAAAAGACCTGTTGTCAAGAGAGGGCAAGAGGTTTAACAAAACCTTAGGGTTTCTAATTGTCTCCTTAAGAATGAATATACGGGTCTAGAGTTGCATTTCCTTAATAAGTATGGGGTTAGGATAGGAATGTTTTTCTCAAATACTCACAAGTCGTTGATTAAATAAGAGCATCTAAGTGATTAAACATCTTACCGAAATTTAGTTGTATAATTATCCCTAACAAGTATGTGGGATTTCACATAATTTGAGAGACATAACTAATACTTAAAATTAATGGTACCCTGCATTGGTTTTCTTTTTTTTTTCTCCCACTATTTTTAATAACACTTTCACACTTTCACATTTTCTATTTCTATTCTTTTCAATAAATACTAAATGTCTGTTACACTTCACGGATATCTAGGAGGACAGAAGAGAAGCCATATCCCATTTGAACACCATTATCAATTTGACCAAAGGAGATTCTGTGGTGGTAAGTTTTTATTTATGTGTTTAAGCTCACGAGTCTCATTTAAATTAGTTCAACGACTTTTAATTGGGTTGCCAATTGCAACAAGTTAAACTAGGGATGTCAAAAGCCTACAAACAAAGTATATCCAGTTTTCTCATAAAAAGAAGTATATCCTTTTATGAGAGCTCATTTATATAATTCTTGCATATTATTACCTGTTTAACCTATTGATTTTATTTTTTGTGCAATCAGAAATAATTTCCTGACTTGCGATCTTTCTTAACTACAGGCTCAAGTAATTCAGGATAAGGAGCCAGATCTATTTTTCTTTATTTTCAAGATATTAATTATTTTTAAGGTGCGTCAACATGAGTTTCTTTTTCTCCTATGCCTTTCGTATGTGCACTAACCTTGCATTTTTCTTTAGGGTGGCAAGAGTACACAATACAAAAATCATCTGGAAGACAAAGATATTGATGATACATATGATGAAAGCAAAAATGCACTTTTCCGAATTCAAGGGACAGGCCTGGATAATATGCAAGCAATCCAAGTTGATCTAGTGAGTTTAGAACTGGGTCTTCTATAGCCTTTATTTATAGCACCTTACCGTTACTCTCTTTCATGAGTGCATAGTGTAGACCTTTTCTGAGGAAACCAAGCCTTAGATAGGTTCTAGTGGTTTCTATATACTTGCTAATAGATGCTAATATTCATTAATACTAAAAGTTTCTAATGTAAAAGAAGAGGTTGTTACTTAAAAAATGTATATAGCATTACCATAGCAATCAGCTCAGCAAATGTTTCATGGTAATTGCTTGAACACAAAATTTCGATATTGTATAATTTGGGACTTAAGTTTTGTTGGAATGCCTTGAATCTATTATCTGGCGCTTTGCACGACCAAACACGGGGTTTCGAAACCTAAGTTGTATTCATATTTATCCTATTTACATCATTTACAATTTTAGTGCTAGGATTTAGAGGAGTGCACTATATAAACTCTCCAACCCTAGAGGTGACTCTTGATCTGTAATTTGATATTTTCTCTCTAATAATAAACTATTCTCTTCCTCTGTCTGTGGACGTGGCTAACATACCGTTAATGAACCACATAAATCTTTGCGTCAATTCTCTATTGTTCATTATTTGCTTAGCTTTGATTGTCAATTTCTTAATAAGTTTCTTAACTCTTTTTCCCCCCCTTCATAGAAGCCCCATTTTTAGTATTATTAAACCTTCAAGAATATTTATACTAATGTCATCTGTTCTCTTGTATGATTAAAAGGGAGAGAACACTGAAAATGGAAACTTATTTTGCAACTTTCTTTTACTCAAAAACCAATATTGTGCAATATCAACAGAATTTGACAAGAAAGTATTGCAGGTTTCAGATTCCCTAAATTCATCCTACTGTTACATCCTTCAAACTGGAACATGCATCTTCACTTGGATTGGCAGTCTGTCTTCAACCAGAGACCATGAAATTCTAGACAGGATGGTGGAAATGATAAATGTAAGCGAATTATTTCCTTGGTGCTTGGATACAAAAAGCAACCATTTCTCAAGACTTCCAAATTGTGGAAGGCATGTTTGAAGAGAATGAGGGATCTGAGACAGGCTTAATAATTGGAATATAGAACTTTGTTTATGTAGGCAATATGACCGGCAACTTTTTACAGACTAGAAATTGGTGTGCCTCTCTCCAAAGAATTAAATGTTTGATATGATTTGCAGCCAACATGGCAACCTGTATCAGTCAGGGAAGGGAGTGAGCCCGATTTATTCTGGGAAATACTTGGTGGAAAGACAGAGTATCAAAAGGGAAAAGAGGCCAAAGGGCCCATTGAAGATCCACACTTATTTGTCTTGAACATCAGTGAAGGTATGGGCTACGTTTAATCTTCTAATCTACTTTTGAGAGGAAATGTACCTCAGCTTGGTTGATTGTTATCAAGATCCAAATTAGTACTTGAAAATGTCTAATGGTGGGTTGTGCTTGTTTGGTATTTGGTTGGAATTTTCCTTGCAGGTGATTTCAAGGTACAGTCCTCTCGATGTTCTAGAAATGCATGCCATTCATGCTGTTTTGGTGTATGACATGCCAAAGTGCAATTGTAAAAGTCTCCTTTGATGTATATCTTCTCTATTCTTGTAAAAATTTCCTTTGTTGTTTGAAATTTGGTTTCAAGACCTTGGCTCGATAAATGTGATTATTTTTATTAAATGCTATTGCTCATGCATCTTAAAGCACGGCCCTTCTGGGTTATTTACAACTAAACGTTTATGTTCCTCGTGGCCTATTCTCAGGTGAAAGAGATTTACAATTTTACCCAAGATGATCTAACTACTGAAGATGTTTTGGTTCTTAATTGCCACAATGAGATTTATGTTTGGCTGGGATGCCACGCAAATGTTGGGGGGAAGGAACAAGCACTCGATCTTGCCCATGTAAATATATATTCTCCTCGTACACTAGTCTTTCGATTTGCAAATTTTTTAACAAGTTATTTTCAAATTTGACCATGTACTGATCATCTCCTCCGAGTGCCTGCATATAAATTCCAGACCATACAGTTTTTTTTCCTGAAAGATCTTAAAATGTCATAAATATCATGACTAAAAATCTTGGTTTTTTCGGCTCATGGCCACCTATGTTTCTCCGGATGGACATATCAAAGAATGGTGTACTGCCGATAAATAGTCCAGCATATTTTATAATTATGTTCATTTTTTAAAAAAACTTCATTTTTATTGCTGCATGCAAAAACCTCTGTAGAGTTCTTACAAGAAAGGTGTTGCTGCTGGCAGAAATTTCTAGAAAAAGATGTTTTGGATGAAGGAATTTCTCTTGACACTCCCATATATGTTGTCACTGAAGGTCAGGAGCCACCACTTTTCACCCAGTTCTTTCAGTGGGATTTCGCAAAAGCAAATGTAAGAATCTTTTCTTACTAATTAAAAACCAAGAATACACGCATCTTGTGTTAGGCATGAAAGTCATACCACAGTCCCACTGGGGTTACATCTTCAGTAATAAAAGAATGTTAGAATTTTCTTTGCTCATTTGGAATCTTACATGCTATATGCCAAAATATTGTAATTACACAAGCCACACGTCTAACTTAAATGTCAAGTCGGATGGGCTGGATGGAAGATCATGTTAGACACAAACAACTGATTGCACTAAGTCAGATAATACTGTGGCATCACTGTGGATTTTCATTTAACGCTGCTCATTTGTTTGTACTTGCAGATGCACGGCAATTCGTTTGAGAGAAAGCTCGCTGTTTTGAAAGGAAAATTACATAATCTTGATGTAAGTGGCTTTTATGACGGAGGTTGATCATCCTTTTTATGCAAGTATCGTTCAAATAGCTTCAAATCAATGCATTAGAACCTCCGGCTGTTTATTGTTTCTATACAAAAAAGAAAAGGAGGTTGTGACTTCTATTGGAGTTTGATTGCAGCACGATGTTTATATGTCTCATTCTTTTGTTTTTAAATCAACCAGTCACCTGTAAGAAAATCATGGAAAGCACTCTCAAGGGAAACTACACCAGATGGATCAAGACGCACCTCAGTAAGTCCGTATCAGCCCGAAAGAAGCCTATCTCCTGCATTCAGAGGTTCGGGGCCACATTTAAAGTCTCCGAACCGAGATCTTTTTTCCAGTCCAACGCAAGCTGTCAGAAAACTCGATTTGACATCTTCTCTTTCTCAAAGTGCTGGTAAGGGGAGGGAATATTTGTCCAATTTTAACAAAAAAAAAACTACTTTCTTGTTTTTCTCCCTAATTCACTTCAAATTATGGAAATGTCTGATTGAAGCATAAATTAAGTTAGGTTCTATAGTTTAAAATCTCAATCAAATTAAGAGAATGAATAAGCTATTAAAACTTGCGATGGTTAAATCTCACCGTAGTAGACCCTTTAACTATAATTAGACTGTACATATTGTGGTGCTTAGAGAATGATATTTTGTGACCTTGAAACAGAAAAAGGAGTTCTTTACACTCAACTTTGTCAGTCTTTCTTGTCAGTATCTACAGTTATTTTCATAAACTGACCTGCTTGTCCATGCACCTGCAGGTTCCCAGACCGCAACATCATTATCACATTCACCGGTTTCTAGTAAAAGTAGTGAGTTCTTACAGAATAATGGAGATGTGGCTGCTGAAAATCTAACAATATACCCATATGAACGGCTGACCGTGGTATCTAAAGACCCAATTGGGAGCATAGATGTGACCAAACGAGAGGTAACTAACTTTTTCAAGACAAAATTGAAAGTTCAGACCTATTAGACTCTTTTGAAAGCTAAGGGCTTGTTTGGTAGGAAATTCAAATTTTGTTTTATATTTTCAAATTCATTAAATTCACCTGATATTGTTTGGTTGGTAAGCAGTCTAGATTTTGTTTTTAAAACTATTTTCAAATTTTGTCATACAAACCATGCAAATTTTTAAAAACAACAATTTTATCTTTTTAGTGTATACAAATTTTGAATTAAAAAATTTAAAATACAGAATTATATTAGAAAAGATAAACATAATAACAAATATAGTATTTCATGTTATACACTCAATTATTTTTGTTAAACTAAAATATGTAATATACAATATGTTATATATATATATATTATATGATTTTATAAAATAATAATTATACAAAAATTTAACATATAAAACAAATTCATAAATTGATTAGTAATAGTTTAATCTAATATTTGTGATTAACTATAATTAGTTTTATAGTTTACAGATATATTTTCAAACACATTATGAAAACTTGTTTCAATTGGAATTTAATTTCCACCTAATTTATTTTTTCAATTAGATAGTATATATGAACAATCTGGCTATTGCCATACATATGTCAGCAGGGAATGAAAGAATATTCACCTAGTAAAAGTCGAACTAAATCAGTAAACTCTCTAAAACAAGTTAGTTCCATAACTTTGTTTGATATACCCTGTACTCATGATGAAATTAGTGTGTTCAAATTGAGAGTTAGAAATACTCAGCTTTAAACTGCTCTTCACAATAGATGTAGGTCAACTAAGACCGAACCACTTTAAACCCGTATTGCATCTTCTTCTTCCTCTTCCCTTGTATCTTCTTTCTTTCTGAATGTTGCTTAATGTTTTTGGGAATTCATCTTCATTGACAAGAAGATTATCAAACACTAGTCATTTACATTTCAAACCACATTGCAATAGGGAAAATTACAGTGTTGCTTCATTTTCTTGATGTATCTTCTTTCTTATTCATTGCCTAATTTAATTTCACCACATTTCATTTAGAAATCTGCCATCTATTTTATTGATTCTTCAGGCATATTTAAGCAAAGAAGAGTTTGAAGAGAAATTTGGGATGGAAAAAACAGCATTTTACAAGCTTCCAAAGTGGAAACAAAACAAGCTCAAGATGACCCTTCATCTTTTCTGATGGAAACTTGACACGATAACTCCTCTCATCATATCCTTTTACCCTCCATCATGGGTAGGTTCTCATCTTACTTTTAATCTACGGTTTCTCTCTCTCTCTCTCTCTCTCTCTCTCTCTCTTCTTCTTTTTCCATTTATATTGCTTTAAACTGTTTCCACTCATTTGATTTGGTTGCTGTTCTCTTGATGGTGCTGATTTAAAGAAAAAAGTAGTGATGATTGTTGATTATTTTGATTCTCTTTCCCTCTTTGCATTAATTATCACACATGAAATTAAGACAGAATTAGATGTTTGTAAAAATCACATCGATGAAACGCGTTTGACTTCTTAGTCTAAAGTATATGCTTAAATTTGTTGAACTTGTTGAGCCAAATTCAGATGGGTGATTGCCAAGATAAGTGTTTACTATTATAAATATTCAATTGACTCTTACAACGTAAAGCCAATTATAATTGTCTAGCTCTCTTCAGTATTATATATATTAAGATATTTATGACATGAATTGCTCTTAGACTCCCAAAATTGGTGAATATTGTAAAATTTGTCAAATTACTATATACTTTTTTGAGTTAGCACGTGTATATGAAAATTTAAAAACTAGAAATACTGGATTCAAAACTTAGACTTAAAAAAAAAATTCAAAATTTCAATGGCTTTTCAAGCTTTTATTATTACATGATTGGAAAGGGGAGGTAAGTGTAATCAATAATAATAATCGTTAAAAAAGAAAAGAGTTAAAATTTCGTGCTTGTATTTTGGTTCATTTTGGTATATGTGTTTTTAAAATGTCAAATTTTTGGGTTTTAAAATATAGCAAAATGAGCTAAAATATTTTCAAATATAGTAAAATGTTAAGTCTATCATGATAGATATTGATAAACTACTGTCATCTATCACTGTCCATTAGTGATAGATATAACTATTATTGTCTATTATTAACCTATAGCAGTATTTTGCTCTATTTGTAAATATTTTTAAAAGTTTTGCCATTTATAATAATTATTCTTTTATTTTTATATTTTCAATAAATCTTATAATTAATTATTGCAATTATTTTTTTTTCCAAAAAAATGTAGTCTCTCTAAAGTGAAAATATATTTAAATAATGTATCTTTCTTGTATAAAAGTCATTATTGTTATTATTTAACTAAGCTCGATAAAGAAATATGGATGTCGAAGAATTAATTTAAAGGTTCATTAGTAATATGTAGGTTAAAATTGGACGATTGAAATTACAAAATCAAAACAAAATAAAATTCAAAATAATGAAGAAATTAATGAATGCCTTTGTAGTTTATCTTGTAAGCTTTAGACCATAACATCGTGCCAACTGGTTGTATGAAATTTAAACAACATTACCATATGTAACATGTCTTTATCTTTCATGTAAAGTAAGGTCTCAAGGTCAAAAATTTCTTTTAGTTTTTTCAAACCTATAATTATCGTAAAAGTATCCATTAAATGCATATAAGGTTTCAATTTAAGTGAATTTAATTCAATTATTTGACCTCTAAATTAGAATTTTGAGTTGAGTATAACTTAAAGGGTATAAATATTTTATCGATTCTTCCCCTATATATATCTTTTTAGAATATTGTATTATGAAAATTTTCTCATGAAGTTAAACTATACTCAAAATGAGAAAAGTTCCTGATCTGGATTTCTGAAATATTCTAAAAAACAATGTGACAAGAAAACTATATTCTTTCTTTCCTATTATCACAATAGTTAAGTGTAACGTACTAAATTGTCCAACTATAAATTGTTACATGACAAATTCTTCTTATTTGTTTTATGAACTTTTTTGTCTTAATAAATGACCTTGAGTTCAATTCATGATGGTTATCCACCTAGAAATTAATATCAAGTGGGTTATCTTGTGAGATTCATTGAGATATGCGTTAGTTGGTCCAGACACTCACAGATGTAGAAAAAGAACACTTTAATTTATTTATTTTTATGTTTGTGATGATAGTGAGATACATAAATATAGATGTATTTTGAGATACACCCATATATTGTTCTACTATATAAGCTTAATTAAATAGTTTTCATATGTTAAATACATGTTTGGGAGTGAATGATTGTGAAATAGTTAAAATTACTTTTTTTTCAAATCCTTGAAATATACTTTTAAAACCAATTTTGATGATATAAAAGTTGCATTTAAAAGTACAAAATTAAATATTAAATTAATTTTAAATAATTAAAAATATATTTTTAAAGTAATTTTGAATAAAAATAATTTCAAACCCTCAACAATCTCACACACACTAAGACTTTTTTGAAGATTACAAAAAAAAAAAAAAAAAAAAAAAAAAAAAAAAAAAAAAAAAAA
>QLSR01000092.1:888789-902540 GCA_031780015.1 Citrullus colocynthis | reverse complement strand
GTGTTACTGTGTCAGTTGTTGCCATATTCAAAAAAAAAAAAAAAAAAAAAAAAAAAGAAGGTCTCCTGGGTTCTTGAAACGACGTCATGTTCCCGGGGAGGCGAAGCGGCCGGTAGAGCGCCACGTATTCTCCCGCCACCATTGAATAACATAATGGCGTTTACAGCCTCAACGCCCATACGCAAGTTTTCGAAAACCCCGAATATGGCTCCAACCACCAGAAGTCTCTCATTTCCCCGAGTCATCGTCGAGAAGGACACTGACTCCGAGCAGAGTTCGTCGGAAGAAGAAGAAAACGACGACGAAGAACGTCTTCACGACGAAGACGAAGAGGAGAATGGTAAACACTCCGAAAATGAAGGCCAAAGGATAGAAGAGGAGTCTAACAATAAGGGAAAAACACCCATTACTATCAGCCTTAAGAAAGTGTGCAAAGTAAGTGTTCGATTCGAGGGTTTTCTTCGTTTTTGTTAATGACTGGTTAAGTTTTTGATAAAATGTGTTATTGGCGGTTATTATGAATTCGATTATTGTATAATTTTATGGTTGATTTTTAGGTTTGTAAAAGGACTGGTCATGAAGCAGGGTTCAAAGGGGCTACGTACATTGATTGCCCTATGAAACCATGTTTTCTCTGCAAGATGCCTGGTGAGTGCTATACTATCGGATTCCTTTTTGTTTAAATTTGTCTTCTGGGATTGCCGGTTCTGAATTGAATGTGTCAGTTGGTTGATCATGGAAATTTGGATGATTTTCTAGCAAGCAAAGTTTTAGTTTAGCAGATTGGGTTCGTCAATGATACATTTGAAGTGAACTGCTAGTATTTCATATAACTTCTCCACGTCGTTGCAACATCAAGTTTGTTTTAGCTGCTAAACTGTGGGGGGCAATGTCAGCATTAGAATTGTTCGTGAGGAGGAAAAATTAGGATCAGCACTAAGCCCTGTATCATAACCATTTAGTTTTGAGATTTGTGCTCGTTTTCTCATCATTTCTTCCTCACGTTTTTATATTTCTGAAGTAAAGATTTGAATTTTTAGTTAAATTCTAGAAACAAAATTAGTTTTTAAAGACTATGTAATTTATTTCTTTTCCAAAATTTGGTTTGGATTTTGAAAACACTCCTCAAAATAGACAACAAAACAATAAAAATCAATAGGTGCAAGTAATGTTAATAAGCTTAAATTTTAAAAACCATAAACAAGAAACAAAATGGTTATCAAATGTGGATTATTACCCATTCCTTCCTCCTTTGCTCTGCCTGTGTTGTGGGGTTTAACATGAAGTTGAGGTCATCTGCATTTTCTCATACCCTTTACGTTTCTTTATCCTTTCTTTATTGAATATGCTGACTCGGGTCTTCCGTTATCCGCGATTTATCAACCAATTGAAGGGCATACAACAATGACATGCCCGCACCGGGTGGCGACTGAGTTTGGTGTTATTCCAGCATCCCATAAGAATACTCGTAATGCACTTTTATATGTTTTTGAGCGCCAGTTTAAGCCACACATTCCTCCTGTAAGTCATTTCCTGCTTTTATTGGCAATATTTATCCTCATCTTTTATCTTTTATTCATGGAAATAATTTCTTTGTTTTAATGTTTTTCATTAGCTGTGAGGTATCAATCTTTTAGCCACAAGGCGTCTCTCTCTTTTTTTGCTCGAAAAATTGGATGATTGTAGGCCATGCTTTTAGTATGAAATAGAGAATCTGAAATTCTATTAATTTTTATACTGTATAAATTGTTATTATTTACTTTTATGAAACATTTAGCTTTTTCATATGCTGGGAATCTTTGGTTGATACAATTTATGCGTAAGGAACAATGTATCAATTCAATGGAGTACTCGGTTGGAATGCAAAAGAACCTTTTCCTATTGGTTTGGTAGTAATGGTACTGGAAGAGTGATTGTGACAAAAATTTTGAGTAAAGAGCTCTCCTCTAGAAGATACAAATACTGTGGTTTCCTTTTCTTTTCATTTTTTTAATGATATTTTTTACTGCACCCATTAGCCACAGAAACTCAGCCTTCTTCTTGTAGGGATGTCCCTAGAGGAGAAAAGTATTAGATGATATGATATTAAGTTTGCCTTCACCCAATAGCTAAAGCTTTTGGGTCAGTCAATGATTAACATTGTATTAGAGCAAGGTCCTATGTTCGAGCCCCTGCAATATTATTTCCTAACTAATTAATATTGATTTCCACTTGTTTTGTCTTCTTCATATTTCAAGTCCACAAATGAGGGAGAGTGTTAGATGATATAATACTAAAATTTTCTTTTCCCATTAACTTAAGCTATTGGGTCAATCAATGATTTAACAAAAAAGAAGAATCTTCTTTTCATTTCTTGATCAAGAAATTTCGTTGTTGAAGCAAATGTGAGGTCCTACTAGGAAATCTATCTTCTTTAGATATCCATCATAAGAGTTGCTCCGTTGATCAAAGGTGCAAGCTCTACACTTGGATTTACTTCACACGCCATGGGTTTTAAGTTCAAACAATGGTATCATTAAGGTATCCTTTAGATTTCTTAACATAAAATGTTATAAGGTCATGTGGTTGCCCAAATATTTTAAGGCCAAGACGCCAAGTAGTTGTCCAACGAAAGTACCCTTCTCTTGGTATGAAGACTTAAAATCATTGGGGGAAGGAAAAAAAAAAATCAGTCCCCTTTAGATGGACAGATGTGCTTGTGCATGAAACCTTCTTATTACTTGTCTGCTGTTATACAGCTGTATTCCAAAATCATGGGTTAATTTGTCTGTCAGCTTGACAAATTTATGGTGTCTTGTAGATCAAACCAGCATATGTAATACCAGATCAAGTGAACTGTGCAGTTATAAGGTACCATAGTAGACGTGTAACATGCCTGGAGTTCCATCCTACAAACAACCGGCTTCTTTTATCTGGAGATAAGGTGAATTTGATGTATATCGGTTTACTAAATATCACAGTTTCTGTTGATTTATTAGCCTTTTGGACTTCCTCAAAGTAGAAACCTGATTACCTTTTCCTTGCTTACCTCAGAAAGGACAAGTTGGAGTTTGGGATTATGATAAAGTGCACGAGAAGGTAGTCTATGGAAATATACACTCTTGTATCGTTAATAACATGAGGTAATAATCTTCTCACGTAGTTTCTGATTTTTATTTCCTTTTCATGCTTCTTGATAGTTGCTTTACCGTATTAAGTTGTATCATGTAAACTGCACTTAGTTTTTATTGGAAACATGACATCCAAATTATTTCAGATTTAGTCCTACAAATGACGGTATGATATATGCTGCATCTTCTGATGGAACCATTAGTTGCACTGATATGGAGACTGGAATTTCTTCTCCATTAATGAACCTCAACCCTGATGGTTGGCAGGTATTTATAACTCTATTTTTTAAATTTACAAGTTGTGGTAGTTAGGATAGTCTTATCGGTACCAATCATTTGGATCATTGGATGGTCAAGCTACGATTATCAGTTCAAAAGACTAAGGGTAAATTACATTGCATACGAGGCTGGAGTATGTGGGATTTTCTTTTTCCTCTCTTAAGAAAGAAACGTCCACTTTTTATTGATATTGTGAAAGGGCTTACGAAGTAAATGTTCTATCCACTGAAACTCACAAAAGCTATTCCAATTTAGAAATAATTGTGTGGGGGGAGTAATTAGTAATTATAGAAGGAATTAGCAAGGGAGCACCAATAAGAAGCACTGAAATCAGCTTTATTGAAAACTTTTTTCGATTTCCTTTCTGAGTCATTTAGGCCTTTGTTTTCTCTCACCACAATTCCTTTAGTAATTCTCCCAAATAGTCTTTTAAGGGGAAAGATGGATTGAAATAACTGAAAAAACAAGTATTATAAGCCCTCGCCCAAGTCTGACCATACATCATTTAGAATTCCTAACTTCTATATAAAGTCCTCCAGTGCGGGTAATCCAAGATAGAATGAGGCAGGGGTGGGTAATCGTGTTATAGTAGCCGTAACTTGAGTGTTGTCTTCTATAGGGCCCTAATAATTGGAGGATGCTATATGGTATGGATATCAACCCAGAGAAGCACACTGTGTTTGTCGCTGACAATTTTGGTTTCCTATACTTGTAAGCCGTTTTTTTTCTTTTTATGTTTGAATGATCAAAGATGCTTCTTTCTTATTCTCTTTTTGAAACGTAATTGTCTAAAAGGCAATAGAGTCCCAGTAGATGATCACATGGTTTAATGTTACCTCATGATGCACTTTAGGCTGGATACAAGGTCCAATAACAGATCTGGGCAGGCTGTTCTGATCCATAAGAAGGGTAGCAAAGTTGTTGGACTGCACTGCAATCCTCTTCAGCCCGATCTTCTCTTGAGTTGTGGAAATGATCATTTTGTAAGATACTTTGTTCGTTAATATGTATATTGTTCTAACTTTTGTTCTGTTCCCTCTTTATTTGTGCATGCGTTGTGGATTGATTTTCTTTAAGAACATAAATGACGGTGCAGATTTTTCTTACGGAAAGAAATCAATTGATAAGCAACATGTGTTATGGATTGGTTTTCTTTAATTTCAGTGTTTTTTTCTCTTCTCGTCCACTTCTATTTATCTAGGTTATTTAGGAAACATTACATAATAATCATTTTGCTACCTTGCTTGCTAGGATTTTGAGAGGAGAAAATTTTCATAGAGGTGATTTGAGTTTTTGTGAAAATAGTTATAAATGACTATTTAAAGGTTTGAATTAATGAACTTGTGAAATTTTCATATAGGTTTGAATTAATGAACTTGTTAGGGTATAAATTGATTTTCCCCTTTTTCTTATTTGCTTACACATTACATTTGTCATATTTTAACCATTAAGGATTTATGGATATCAAGCTAAAAAATTTCCAATATATGCTTACATGTAACCTTCCGTACTAACCACAAAAAGCTTATGGATGTCAGGCTCGAATATGGGACATTCGCCAACTAGTAGCTGGCTCTTCCTTGTATGATCTAGCACACAGACGTGTTGTAAATTCTGCTTATTTTTCTCCAAATTCTGGTTGCAAAATTCTTACAACATCTCAGGATAACCGCATTCGTGTATGGGACTCTATATTTGGTAACTTGGATTCACCAAGTCGAGAAATTGTGCACAGTCATGATTTTAATCGACATTTGACTCCTTTTCGAGCAGAATGGGATCCAAAGGTGATATAATCTCACAACAATTTACGTATCTTGATACCTTTCTCTTCCTTGTTATTGTCCCTTAAGAAATTTCAATTTGTTATGCAATGCAGGACCCGTCTGAATCCCTTGCGGTTATCGGTCGTTACATAAGTGAAAACTATAATGGAATTGCCTTGCACCCTATCGATTTTATCGATGTCAGCACAGGGCAATTAGTTGCTGAGGTAATAGATCCTAACATAACCACAATTAGTCCAGTGAACAAGCTGCATCCACGAGATGATGTTTTGGCAACTGGGAGTTCGAGGTTTGACATGAATGCGTTTCTATTTGTTCTTTTCATAATATGGTATTTATGATAATTGGCTTTGGAATTCTCCCAATTTTCATAGATTGAGTAGATAGTTCTCTAAGAAATCTTCAATAGTACTCTTCAATTCTCACTTGTAACCGAGAGATGGCTCTTCCTCTACGAGTTTATCTACTGATGTTATTCGCATTCTCCTTTCGCTTGCTCGTCAGGTCGCTTTTCATATGGAGGCCAAAGGATGACCACGAACTAGCAGAGCAGAAGGATGAGAGGAAAATTGTTATTTGCACCGGAACAGAGAAGAAACCCAAGCACAAGTCGAAAAATGATGATAGTGACGATGATTCCGATGTCGATAAGTCCACCCTGACTGCAAAAGGTAAAAACTTTAAGTCAAGGAAACCTGCAACTGAAATGAGGAAAAGGTCTCAAAAAACGAAACGTTAATTTAACTAACCGCCTCTTGATTTTGTGTTCTACAACCTTATCCACCAAGTTCATGGAATGTTTTAGGTTTAGTTTGAATCTCCATAGCCCTTTGTAAGATTAACTCAAAAATTAACCAACACCCTATACTAGTGAAAGATCCTTCTGAGATAAAGTTTTGTTTATGTTGTATCAGGTATATTGTTGGAAATTAACTCTCTGATAGTACTTAATTTTTGGCTGCATATTGGAGGTAGATACATGAACTCTTATATTTGTATGCATCTTAACCCTTCCTTTTTGGTGTTGGTAATGTAATATCTAAACTTTGTGTGTGTGTGTGTTTATCTATTTTTTTATGTTATATATTTACCAATAAACATGCAACGGAATGTAGAGTCATTTGGGGACTCCTTTTGGACCAGTATTTGTTACCATTAGAGCTTTAAATTTTATTTTATTTCATTTTTTATTTATATGCATGGTTTGGTCAATATATTTAATTTTACAATATTTGGGTGTCTGAAAAATTTGTGGATAAGGTATAAATTGGATTTCTTTTCTTTTCTTACTCTACTCCCATGATCACTTCCCCTCCTCGTATCTCTCTCCTTCCTCTTCCTCTCGTTACAATTTATTGAGAGTTCAAAGATTAAATTTGGACAATTAAAATTATATGAAAGGAATTCAAGTTATATTAAAATTAAATTGGTGTTTTAACCAAATTCAAATTATATTAAAATTAAATTACAAGTTTAGTCTTTAGACTTTGAGGTTTGCCTTGATTTATTCTCTTAACTTTTAAAGATATCTATTTTGTCTCAAAGTATAGGTATACATAGACACACACACACGTTCTAAAAAATATAATACACAATTCCTTCACATTTTGATTACATGGCTTACGTGAAGTTAAAAGAAAAATAATAGAATATATCGATTCTAGAAAAGATTTCAAAAAAGAATATTATTTTAAATGATAAAATTGTAGTATCTGTATCTATTTTTGTCTTGACATAGATAGTAGTCTATCATGATATAATATAGATAGACAGCAAAATTTTGTTATATTTGTAAATATTTTGGTTCACTTTATTATATTTGGAAACAACTCTTTGGCAATAATATGGTAGCTCTATTTTTAAACTTATTTCTTAATTATTTAACAGAAAATTTCAAATATATATTGAGATTAACAGGTAACAAAATAATAATAATAATAATAATAGAGAAGATATCATGTCTTGCTAATCAAGAAAAAATTTTTGAACAATTTTATACTATTTAGATAAGAAAGAAATTCAAATAAGCATAGCTTAGCAATACTTGACAAATCAATAGTAATTGACCTATATTATTTTTCTGAAAGTTCAAATTCTCCAATACATACGTTGCTGTACTAAAATATTTCATTTTTTAAATATTTATTTATAAAAAAGAAATTAAAAGTTTTATTACTTTGACCACAAATAAAAATGTTTTATGTTGGTTAAACTTTGTTCATGTTGACGATATATATTTTCAATTAAGAGATCGGTAAGTTTAGCTAAAAAGAAAAATTAGGGAGCCAATACAATTGAAAGGTCATTTTTATTTTTTTTTATTTTTTTTATTTATTTAGTAATATTATTTGCCTAACAATCCATTGTTTCATTGTTATTTAACAATTAATTTTCGTTGTTATGTCTACCAAAAAAAATATATATATATGTATATTTATTTATTTATTTATTGTGTGTGGGCATGTCAGCGTGTATGCATGCACGCGCTTGTACGTTTTACAAACTTACGACATCAAAATGAAGTTTTCAAACATCTTTACTTTCCGAATAACCACCTATTATGACGCTATTAAATTGTTCTTTTTGAAGAATGGTTTTAAAAAATTGGGAAAAAATCAATCAATACTCCAAAAACTCTGAATTAATAATTATATCAATTTAAATCACGTACAATTTATATGCTCATTTAGATTTTATTTGAAGAAATGTGTCAAATTCATAAACTGGTCAATTAGCATGCATGAACTATTTTCAAAAGAACTTCTCAAAATTAATTTAATTATGAAAGTTATGGAATTAAATGGATAAAATTATTAGTCTCACTCTCACATGATATTTATCCATACATAAGGTAACATAAAGTATAAATCGATACAATTATTAATTTAGGGTTTTAATCAATAGAGAAATCCAAACCACATATCTCTTGGTCGATAATACATCCAATATGTTAGTTGAACTATGCTTGCTCTAACTAACATAGTTGTTATTAATCAACAATAAATAGTTCTTCAATCTTCACATACCCATTAACATCAACATGGGATGCTTCTCATTAAACTCTACCAAAATCAAAACTAATAGTGAATTAAAGGACATTTCCTTGCTTCATTTTTCTTACTCTAATGGGGTAGATTTTTACCTTTCAAGGTCAGGCAATCACAACCCATCCTCACAAAATTGGATATTTATATATATATCCTTGAAGTTTCGAGGATATACAAAATATTTCTAAACTTTGTACCTCGTGTCAAAATTAATCTTAAACTTTTAAAGGTTTGAAAAATACGCTTTAAACTTTCAAAATACCTTTATCATTAGTTTTGGATGAAAACTGGTAGTGTTTTGTGTAAAAAATATCTATGAACTTTCAAAAATTTCAAAAATATTTCTAAATTTAAAAAAAAAAAATTAAAAAATACTCTTACTATTATTTGAACAAAATTGAGATTATTGTATATGTTCCCAAATTTACACTGAGATTGTATATATTAAAAAATAACCTTTCTCGAAGAAATTATCTCACGTAGATTAGCACCGAGGTTGTATATATTCCCAAATCTTACCTAATTTTCCTGCAAAATTTGATCATTCCTAAAATTTAAAAATCACTACGTTAGATCCATCGGAAAAATTTCATTGGATAATTGGTAAATCCATTTGGAAATTTATAAATTTTAGAAAAAGAAATTCGGCAAAAGATTGGAAAAATTAAGCAACATTTGATGTAAGATTTGGTAAAAATAACCAAATTTGGAGTAAATTTGATCTGATTTAAATTTTAGTATAAGATTTGGAAAGATTACATTATATTTAGAAAAATTATTAAAATTTTAGTAATATTGGGCGAAATTTCACGAGAAAGCCCAAAACAATCTATAAGGTGAAAATGCTAATTTTTTATCTAAATTTTGGTGGTCTATCTTGGCCGAGATGCACCAAGGAAAACTATTTCAACGAGTTTTCAAAAAATGTACTAATTAATATGAAAGATTGAAAACATTTGAAAGCTATTTTTGACAATTTCTCTCCTTTAATCTTTTCAATTTTTATAGTTGTTTTTCAAACTTATTGTAGAATACTATTCTCTCTGGAGCTTACATATTTACTTTACCATTTTGCCTCACATTCTAACATGTTCAACTAGCATGATTTTTTAAGGAACTAAGGGTGTGTTTGGAATACATTTTCGAGTGTTTAATTTAAAAAACGAGGCATTTTGAAAAAATTGGAGTATTTGACAACCACTCAAAATAGATTTTGAAATGTATTTTGAACAATTTTTATCAAAAAAAAGTTTAAATAAAAATAAAATTTTTAAAAAATACGTTTTTCTCTAGTCAATCCAAACGGGCTCTAACTAGTTTAGGGATTTTTTTTTTTTTTTTCTTATCAACTTTATCAGAAGTTGTATATTTTATTTTGTGATATTGCAACGAAACAGTTATTAAGACTTGGAGAGTATTTATCGCAATACAATATGTTAGATTTTAAACCAGATAATAATTGAAAGGGCAAATTCAAAAAATATAGCTACAAAAAAGAGTTTAGAAAAATACCTGAAAGTTATTTTTAACATAATGTTTAAATGGTTACGGGATAACATTATCCCCCAGTCGCATTTTTCATCTTTTTATCTTCATGTAGAGAAACATGAAACATTGTCAGGAATAGCACGTCGAAATTTTCATCCTATAAAACCAATATTTTTTTAAAAACTGGTTCAAATAGTTTTTCTTTGTATGTCTCAGGAGCGGGATCAACATCGAGATTTAATTTATAAATTAACTTTTTTCTAACGTGTATATATATATATATATATGTAATTTTTCCAAATATTATGTAATCTACTCAAATCTTATCTATTTTTAAATTTTCTCCGTTATCTCTACCAAATATTATATCCAGTACTTCAGTAATTTTTCAAAACTTCAGCCCATTTTCTTTTTCACAATTATATGAATTTCTAAATTTCCAAATGAATTTACCATTTAGATTTTTTTTTTATGGGTGATTGCATTTTTATTTTAAACTTTTGGGAAATATTAAATTTTGCAAAAAAAAATGTAAAATGTAAAATATTGAAAATATATAAATCTCGATATTAATTTGCTCGAGAATTCACTGATCTTGGTGTTAATCACCTCAAGATTAATATCGAGATTTTATATATTTTCTACATCTTACTTAATTTAACGAAATTTGGAGAAATTTAAAAATATATGAGAAAAATTAGTTTAATGACTTCTCAAAAAAGGTGTCATTTCGTGAGATGAAAACTTCAACTTGCTATCTCTAACAAATTTTTTTTTGGAAACATTGATACACATGATGTTAAAATAACAAACATCAAGTGAAAGAGTAGGCATTTAATATTAATTCAAATTCTTTTAAAAATAAATTTACGTTGTCAACGTTCACCAATGATAACTTCGAATGAGTTGAGTATTAATTTGTAATGACACTTTATAGTTAAGAACAACTAGTGGTAACATATAAAATGGATTTATGAGTATGCATACCTTAAATAGAAGACTCGTGAAATGTTTTGGCAGAAAAAATGTGAGCAAATGAAACTTAGAAACACAAAAGAGAACAATAAAGAAAAGTGCACGTGGGATGAAAAGAGGGAAAAGTAGTAAAACCCTAACCAATCTATAATTAATAAAAGCATACACGCTACAAGTTCGTATATAAATATATATGTTGTATCATGTATACTGTTGGAAAAATGTCTAAAAACAATAAAATCAACGGTGGTATACACCTATAATAAGTACATCACATATCAAAGTGAGTGTAGCTCAATCAACATGTACATGTGTTAGTGATCAAGAAGTTTGTTTTATAAGATTTTAGGTATTAGACATGTGTTGTAGATGAATTTAAGAACTTTAAATTAATAAGAAAGAAACTTCACAACCCAACCCAATCCAACTGGTGAAAAATTTGTCACGTCATTTAGGTTGCCAACTTGACCAACTTAAATTCTTGGTTAGGTCTATAAAAATTCAACTCAACCCATGTACATCTCTAGCTATTGTACTACAAAATATAATACAAACAAAGAGTTTTATTTTTTCATTTAATTACAATTTCAAAAATAAATGTTTATCCCACACTAATGTCTTACCGATTTGAATGAATGTTGAAAAGAAATTCTAATTAAAAATGTTGAAAAAACTCATTAAATGTAACAAAAAGATAATTTTAGATTAAATCATTAAATGTATATCAAATAAATCTAAGTGATATGAAAAAATCAAATTGATTATCCTTTGCAAATTTTTTTTTTTAAAAAAATTATTATCTTATACTAAATAATAAAATCGTTAAATACAACTAAAATATTGACAACTAAATGTCAAAGATATTTTGTTGTTTTCCAAAAACAATACCATAATTATTTATAGGAAAAAATTTAGGTGACGAGCTTATTATGTTACACCCTATAGAAAGTTTACACATATTAATTTCGTTAAAAAATTAAATTAATATATATATTTTTTTAGTAAAAAAAAAAATGAGAATATAAAATTTAGGTGTAGGCTATCATGAGTATTTGTGTTATTTATAACTATATTTCCCAATTTCCTAAACATGTTTAGTCTTTACTTTCCTAAAGAAAAGATAAAAAAACAAAAATCTTCCTAATACGGGAAAGGAAAGGAGAAATTTGCTGGTGTTACTGCATTACACGTGTCAACTGGTGGCGAGATAACAACGCAAAAAGGCATTCGCGAAGAGGTAATTGCGGAATTTCACGAGCTTCTTAGTTCGCGGCATGTGAAACGAACTCTTCGTCGTCCTTCATTTTATCTCTTCCACAAACATGGACGAAGATTTGAAATAAATAGAGTTTTAACAATTTACTCCATCTCTACCCCATTGCTTTCACTTCTCCCTCTTCTTCTTCCTGTGCTTTGTTTCAGGAATGGCGGCTTCCAATGGAAGCGAGTATTTCGAATTGGAGATCAATGCGATCGATCCGTCGTTTTCTCGGCCGTCTAATGCAGAAATAGTAGAGAAGGATGAGCGGGAACTTTTATGGGCGGCGATTGAGAGGTTACCGTCTCAGAAACAATCTAACTTCGCATTGTTGACGCGATCTCCGTCGGAGATCTCTTCCTCCGATAGCGATGGAGGTAAGGCAACCGAAACGATTGACGTCCGGAAACTCGATAAGAACAAACGAGAGCTCGTTGTCAAGAAGGCATTGGCGACTGATGATCAAGATAATTTCAAGTTGCTTTCTGGAATTAAAGAGCGTCTAAATAGGTGAGAATCGCCATTGTTTAAATTATTCTTTCTTATTATGATCTCTTCAAATAACTTTTTATTAGATATTTCCTGTTCATTCTCGATCGCTTGGTTAATTTCAGTTTATTATCTCTCATTATTGCTTTTTAGATTAGGAAAAGCCTCACAAATTCATGATACTCAAAATTGATCAACATGATTCGCTCATGCATTTGCGATAGGTTTTTACCTCTTACATGACTTTTTTTTATTATTATTATTGGTAAGTGTTTGGATCACCTATACGAACAATCTGACCCTACAATATCAAAGTTTAAGGAAACTCATATGTGACTACCCTAAATTGAACATTGAACCAATAACCTTTTGACAATTTATTGAGACTATATCTCTTTTTTAATCATTAGAACAACTAATGGTTATGGTTACTTGACATTCAATTTTGAAGTCCAAAAATAATTGTTTTCTCTTTGATTCTTTATTCTTTTCGACTTGTTTGTCGTTTCAGTTCTACACGCAGTGTAAATTACTAATTGAGCTTGAAATATGTAGAAGATTAGAAATCTATATTAATTGGACCATATAATCTCTAAACCACGTTATCTAATACCATGTTAGAAAATTATAATAAGATAAATATATATACCGTCCAATAGCTAAACATCTCCAATTAAATAAACCATATATGAAAATATATTACCTAATAGCATGAAGATGGTGTTGCTTCTTGGTGCACTCAACTGCTCATATATATATAAGAAATTGAGACCATCAAGAGTTCGATTTTTTTTCATTCCGAATATTTAGTACAACATTCACTAATTTTGTCAGTCTCACGTTACAATATTTGGCGTTAACAAATTTTTGGACACTAAATCCTAAGTTAAGTAGGCAGTCATGAATCAAATTCAATTCTCAGTCATTTATTAAACTCATACTTTTATTGAGTTCTAAGATTAGAACTTCTAATCCTATCTACTAGAGGTATTTGGCTCAGTGTTTAATGGTGAACTCCATTTTTTTTTTCTTTTACACATTTATCAAAAAATTTTATCTTTATAATTCTTTTCTCACACAGATTTTTTAATTCTAAACCTATTCATTATGACTTCAAAACTCAATTCAGTTTAGATAGTCCCTTATTGATATTTATCTTATTTTGTTTTGTCTTTTTTCCTTTAAAAAAAACATGTGGGGATATGAAATTTAAACATTCAATCAAGTTTTGTTGCTGACGAGCAATTTTCCCTCTCCGTATTTTTTTTTTTTTTTTTTTTTTTTTTTTTTTTTTTTTTTTTTTTTTTTTTTTTTTTTT
>QLSR01000092.1:871511-887644 GCA_031780015.1 Citrullus colocynthis | reverse complement strand
TTTTTTTTTTTTTTTTTTTTTTTTTGCTTTTCTTCTTCTTCTTCTGTTCATGTCTCCACTTTCGATCATAGAGCCGGAGTGGTGATTCCGAAGATTGAAGTTAGATTTCAGAATTTGACCGTGTCAGCCGATGTCCAAGTCGGTTCTAGAACTTTGCCTACTTTAATAAATTATTCACACGACGCAATTGAGGTACGGTTTTCTTTTCTTTTTCTTTTTCATTTTTAAACCAATTTTCTTTTATATTTGGACACCGGCTAAAATAAATATGTAACTCAATTTGTATTTTATTTTCCCCAGTCGATACTTTCTCTGATTAATTTAGTGTTTATGCAGAAAATACTTACGAGTTTGAGAATTATGAAATGCAAAAGATATCCACTAACAATTTTGAACGACATTAGTGGCATCATCAAACCCGGAAGGTAAGATAAAGAGTTTATAACATTACAAATTTAATTCTCTGATTTTTTAGATTTATTTCTATTTATTCTCGAAATTTTAAAATTAAAATTTTAGTTTATAAACTTTGATTTTTAATTTTTTGTTTTCAGCATAAGCTTGAGATGGTTGAATTACGTTTATATTGACTTTATATTTTATTTTTTAAAAATTCAATTTACTAACTTAGATTCCATTTGATGGAGTTCAAATGTATATCAATAAATTAACTAATTTTTATATAAAAAAAAAATAATTTTCCATTAATCTATCAGACACAAGATACATTACATTTCTTAACTTTGCCAATATTAGTCACGTTTAAAAAAATTGTGGCATTTATTTTAAGCTGTCAATAATTCGTTAATTTTTCATTTAATAAAGAGATATTACTTTTAGTATAAACGAGATTTCACAAAAACTTAATTTCTAATTGGTTAGGAATAAGATCAAATTGAACTAATTGTTCTCGCATCCTTTTCTCAAAAAAGGAAAAAAAAAAAAATTGTTCCCGCATTGTTTCGATATGAAAAAGCGATAATTAAAAAAAAAGCAGTATCAAAAGGCAAAATCACATTATGTATGCAAGATTATGCACTTTCTTTTTTTTTTTTTTTTTTTTTCCTTTTTTTTTTTTTTTTTTTTTTTTTTTTTTTTTCCCTTTTTTTCCTTTGTTATAGTTTATGTTTATTTAGTTTAAAATTTTAAAAATATCTCATAAATTTCATAAATTTTAATTTAACTCTCAATTTTACAGAGTATTTAATATGTTATATATCTCTAAATTTTTTATTTTATGTTAATAGAAACTTGACATATTCAATATTTTTTAAAATTTACAGATATGCTAACACAAAATAAAAACTTAAGATAAATTTAATTTTATATTTAATACATGAATTTATTATTTATTTAAAAATTTAATTGTGTCCCGAATTTATTAAACATAAAAATCAAATGTTACGGATTAAAGTTGTAATTTATTTATTAATTGATGATTTATAACTATAGCTTTCACCAGCTTCTTATGGTAAGAAATATGATTTAAAAGCTTTTGTGAGATTTCAGGATGACATTGCTCTTGGGGCCTCCGGGTTCAGGAAGATCCACCTTGCTTCAAGCCCTTGCGGGCAAACTTGATAGAAACTTAAAGGTAAGCACTTTATATTTATTGTACACGAGGCTAAACCTTTTTCTGGTTGGGGGTTTTATTTTTATTTTTATTTTTGGCATATATGGTTGGTTTAGAATTATTGAATCCTTAACTATGGGAAATTGTAAAATAAAAATTATCATGTCAGTTTTTATTTAAATAAAATTGCTATATATCTAATCTGCATTATGTAAAATTATATATAATTGTGAAACCTTTTAGAATAGTCCTGATATTGTAGAAAATTTTCACTCTTTTAAAATTCTCAATTAAACCTCACTAAAACAAATTAGTAATAAAAATTTGTGAAAAAGAAACTTAATGTCTTATTAAGCTATTATTTTGTTGACATATTTTGGTCATACCCCTTAGAAAAAATAAATTTTGTTTATGGAATCAAATATTGAGTATGATTTCACTTGCTTAATTCCTTCTAAGTAACATGTTTATGCATTCAAATATAAAACAAAAATATGATGGTCAATTTTTTTTCTCTTAACAATTTTGTAATAAAAGATCTGATTTAAAATCTTAAAAAATATTTAAGCGTAAAATTAAAAAGTTTAAAAGATGAAGTAACAAATTGAGAATAACTCAAAAGAAAGAAAGAGGATTAATCTTTCTCTCTCTTTTATTTTTTCATTTTTGGAGAAATCTTCCGTCTTTTTTTATTTTATATTTTAATTTTGTTTACAAAACTTAATATTAATTCATTACAAACGGAAAATAATCTTTTTATAGTTTTGAAATAAACTAACAATTCATATTAATTATTTTTTGTAAAATAAAACTTTTCAATGTTGTATACTTTTCTTTTAACTATAAAACGTTTCATAATTTAAAAATAAAATATCAAATTACCGAGCTTAAAGAAATGGAAGTGTTGAGCTCAATTTTATTCTTTCAACTTATTTCTTTATAGAAAACCAAAGTATTTATATATTTTTATTTTAATAAACATTGAATTAATTTCTAATAGCCTTAATTTTTCTATTATTATATATGCAATTAGCTTAAAGCACACTCATTGATTTGCCCTTTGGCATTTTAGAAAACTGGTAACATTACTTATAATGGACATCATCTTAATGAGTTCTGTGTTCAAAGAACCTCTGCATACATCAGTCAATCAGATAATCATCTAGCAGAATTGACTGTACGTGAAACTTTGGACTTTGCCGCTAGATGCCAAGGTGCAAGCGAAGGCTTTTCAGGTTTGTCTATAAGAACATATCATAGCTTGGTTCTTTCATTATGGTACAACCAAATAAGGTTAACTAGACTTGATTTTTTCCCCTTTTCTCTGTTGTCGTAGAATATATAAAAGAGTTGGCACACGTGGAGAAAGAAAAGAAAATACGGCCTAGTCCAGATATTGATGCATTTATGAAGGTTGTTATTACTTGATTTTACGTACCACTCATTATCTAGATTTGAAACTCTAATTTCGACAAAAAAGATATTTCATGTCAATTACCGTTAAGTTATGTTTACACTTTTTCTTTCCAGGCATCATCTGTTAGTGGTAAAAAGCATAGTGTTTTAACCGACTATATTTTGAAAGTGCTTGGTCTTGATGTATGCTCAGAGACATTAGTTGGTAATGACATGGTCAGGGGTGTCTCTGGTGGCCAAAGAAAAAGAGTTACTTCAGGTATCTTTATTTATGGATTTGGTCGTTGCAAATGTAAGAATCAAATCTGAAATTTTAACAGATATAACGAAATGCAAAAAAATTTGTAGATATAGCAAAATTTAAATCCAGTTTTTGAAGTTTATAAGTGATATACATCGTTGATAGGAGTTCATCAACGATAAAGTCTATTACTAATAGATTTTACTATATTTGCAATTCTTAAAAATATTTTCATACACGTAATTATTAACTTTAAAAGTGTTATCCATTGCAATTAACTTATAGATATATGTATGATTATATTTCTAATTTCAATCATTTGACAATTGCTACTAAATGAAACAACTTCTTTGATGTAGGGGAAATGATTGTTGGGCCAAGAAAAACCCTTTTTATGGACGAGATATCTACAGGACTTGATAGCTCAACAACTTTTCAAATTGTGAAATGCTTAAGAAATTTTGTTCATCAAATGGAAGCTACAGTGTTGATGGCTCTTTTACAACCTGCTCCTGAAACATTTGAACTGTTTGATGATCTTGTTTTGTTATCAGATGGTTATCTTGTGTATCAAGGACCTCGAGCAGAGGTGTTAGGCTTTTTCGAGTCACTAGGTTTTAAATTACCACCTCGTAAGGGAGTTGCTGATTTTCTACAAGAGGTGTTATTATATGATCATGTTTATAAACTAATAAATTGACATTTTTCTTGCATTAATTAATTTGGCTAACTTTGTTTTCATTTTGTGAATCAGGTCACCTCTAAAAAGGATCAAGAACAATATTGGGCTGATTCTTCTCGGCCATACAAATATATCCCTGTTCCTGAATTCGCTGAAGCATTTAAAAAATCCCAAGTTGGGAAGTCTTTGGAGGCTGCTCTTAATCCTCCATATGATAAATCATTAAGCCATCCTTCAGCTTTGGCTAAAACAAAATTTGCTGTTTCAAAGAGTGAACTCTTTAAAGCTTGCTTTTTCCGAGAACTACTTCTGATTAAACGCCATAGTTTTCTCTACATTTTTAGGACATGTCAGGTATGTATTTCTTTCCTATGGAAAATTGCAAAAACCACACAAAAAAAAATAGGGCAGTAGTTGCAATTATACTCTCAAACTTTCAATTATAAACATTAAGCTCTCAAACTTAAAAGTGTTATTGTAACAATTTTATAACTTTGAGATTCAATTTGTGTTGAAAGTTTGAGGGTATGATTACAATCACCACTATACTTCGGTGTTGTTTATTTCAATTTCCCCATTTTCTTTTAATTTTATCCATTTTCATTGTTTGTTTCCCTAACTCATTATTTCCATACATAACTTACATAGGTTGCATTTGTTGGATTTGTTACCTGCACAATGTTTTTACGAACAAGAATACACCCCACGGACGAAATGAATGGCAATCTCTATCTATCTTGCCTATTTTTTGGATTAATCCATATGATGTTTAATGGATTTTCAGAATTACCTCTTATGATATCTCGATTACCAGTTTTTTACAAGCAAAGAGATAATTTGTTTCACCCATCTTGGGCTTGGTCCATTAGTAGCTGGATCTTGCGTGTGCCTTATTCTGTACTTGAAGCCGTCGTGTGGTCTTGTGTTGTATATTATACTGTTGGGTTTGCTCCTAGTTTTGGAAGGTACCTCAGATTTAACTGCCTCTTTTTTTTCTATTGTTTTGAAATAATCTAATTAGTTTTCCATTTTCTATTACTGATCATTAACATACTTTTAAAACGATTTTAGGTTTTTGCGATTCATGTTCCTACTCTTCTCAGTTCATCAAATGGCTATTGGTCTTTTTCGTGTGATGGCAGCTATAGCCAGAGATATGGTAATCGCCAACACATTTGGTTCAGCAGCCTTGTTAATTATATTCTTATTGGGTGGATTTATCATACCAAAAGGTAGGATTTACAATTTTTTTTTTTTTAAAAAAAAAAGCTTAAATGGTCATAGAGTAATACAATCCTAATGTGGATATCATTTGTTTTATAGATATGATTAAGCCATGGTGGTCATGGGCTTTTTGGGTGTCCCCACTGTCTTATGGACAACGTGCTATTTCTGTCAACGAGTTCACTGCCACCAGGTGGATGGAGGTGTGGTACTATACAACTAAAATGTTTATTTATTTATTTATTTTCCTTCCTTCCCTTTTTGGTACCTTCCATAAACAGTGTTACGCTGAGAAGCAATCATTCAGGAGGCATTTGGAGCTATGAGTAGTTTAGTCTGTGAGTTAAAATAGTCTGTTTTTTGTATGCAAATTATTTTAGTCTAGGTATGAATAGTAAATACGTGAACAAAGAGGAAAATAGATAATGAGTAGGACATAATAAGTATTGTAATAGTAATATTTTAGTTAATTGTAGGTTTTAATAATTGGAAGCACCAACTATTGTAATCGGAGTCTCAAACATAGAATGGACTATAACCACCTAAACTTGGAGGCCCAAACAACCCCTTATTCTTAAAAGTAGGCACAATTTAGTTTCGGTAGCATATCGGTTGTCACTTGGACATTTTGACACTTATTAGAGGAAGATGTGTCAGAATTAAACATTAGTTATATAAAATCGAACATTTATTAGACTTGCATTGAACACTTATTTGTGTATTCTTAACTGACACATATATGATATATATGCCAAGATAATAAATTTAAAGAGCAAAATACATGAATCTATTTTGCAAGCATCTATAAATGCATAAAGTTATTAACTTTGATTTTTCTTTCTACTTTTATAATGATATATAATTTTGTAAAATGTATATTTTAATGACATTTTGTTGTGTTTGTGTTCTGTGGTATCTGGGTTTCTTTTATACATAATTTGTTAGCTTTTATATATAATGGTTTTCTGATATTTGCAGAAATCTACTATTGGAAATGGAACTGTTGGATACAATGTTCTCCATTCGCATGACATGCCTAGTAATGATAATTGGTACTGGCTGGGTGTTGGTGTGATGTTGATTTATGCAATTTTTTTCAACAGTTTGGTGACTTCGGCCTTAGCTAAACTCCACCGTAAGTAAATAACAGTTTGTTCTTTTGTTAATTGAGTAATGAGCATTAGTATGATAATTACATATAAATATATCATCAAAATGTTAACATTCTTTGTATTTTCATTCTCAACAGCGCTAAGAAAAGCCCAAACTGTAATCCCAACTGATGCCACAGAAGCCGATTCTAACACAAACAATGGTCAGTCATTAATTCCCTTCACATGTATGGCCTTGTGAATTAATCTTATTAATCTTCTTTTGCACATTTCACATTTCTCATACTTATTACTCTCGAATCTGCAGGTGCAAGACACGATCCAAAATCGAAAAAAGTGGAAAAGGGAATGATTCTTCCATTCCAACCATTAACAATGACTTTTCGCAATGTCAATTATTTTGTTGATACTCCAAAGGTTAGCGATAAATATAAATTTTTGTCAAAGATATATCAATTTCCACTTCTAACTTTTGGAAATTGTATTAATTAAATGGAAATTGTATTAATTAAATTTATTAACTAATCAATTTAGACTATTTAATCATTCATAACTATTTGTACTAAATTTCCATTTAAAATAAACTCAAAATCATCTAAATAACATTATAAAAAATCCCCATGGCTCTAATTTAATTAAAAACCATGCTTGCATTCCTCTCTTATTTATATTAATTTGAAGTCTTATACACTTGTACAAGTCATGCATTAACAATTTTTTAAAACAAAATTCTAATTGATAGTCTAATTGAGTTACAAAATTAATTGCTATAATTATTAGTTTGAGATTTTCATTGTACAACTCCCAACGGTATAAATGAATATTTTTGCGCTCTAAATTTCTCCTTCACAACTTTTAGTCCACCCCTTGAATTATATAATACATGCATTTTTTTATATAAAAAAAATAATTTTATCAAATTTATTCTTAGGAAATGAGGCAGCAAGGAATACCAGAAAAGAAATTGCAACTATTATCAAACGTGAGCGGTGTATTTTCACCGGGGGTTCTTACAGCACTAGTTGGGTCAAGTGGAGCTGGAAAAACCACTTTGATGGATGTTCTTGCTGGTAGAAAAACGGGTGGATACATTGAAGGTGAAATTAAAATATCAGGTTTTCCAAAAGAACAACGTACTTTTGCTAGAATTTCTGGCTATGTAGAGCAAAATGATATTCATTCCCCTCAAGTCACGGTTGAGGAAAGCCTTCAATTTTCATCCTCTTTACGTCTTCCAAAAGAAATCAGTAAAGAAAAACGACGGGTAATTTTTTCTACATTGTCATCGAATAATTGCAAATATAACAATAAAGCAAATGTAGTACAATATGTAGAAGAATTTGCAGATATAACAAATTCTCTAGCTGATAGATTTTGGTATATTTGTAATTCTTCGAAGATATTACTACACACTTAATTATTAGTTTTAAAAGTGCTATCCACTATAATTACTCTAAAAATATTGTTTTTAGGAGTTTGTTGAAGAAGTAATGAGTTTAGTGGAGCTTGATACTCTTAGGCATGCATTGGTTGGTATGCCAGGTAGTACTGGTTTATCAACAGAACAGAGAAAACGCCTAACAATTGCAGTAGAGCTTGTTGCAAATCCTTCTATCATCTTTATGGATGAACCTACTTCTGGACTTGATGCTCGAGCTGCTGCTATCGTAATGCGAACTGTTCGTAATACAGTTGATACTGGAAGAACTGTTGTTTGTACCATTCATCAACCCAGCATCGACATATTTGAAGCATTCGATGAGGTTGGACACTAAATCTTATTTTAAGTCATAATGTGGTTGTCTCATAATAATCAAATTTATGTATATTTACTATGAAGCAAAAGACAACTACATTATCATAGCCTCTGATGGAATGATTTTTTTTTTGTAATTGAGAAATGTCACATCAATTCTAAGTGATGTTATACTTGAACCTTTTTCTGCAGTTACTTCTTATGAAACGAGGGGGACGAGTTATATATGGAGGAAAGTTAGGAATACATTCGCAGATAATGATAGACTATTTTGAGGTAAGACTACATCAAATTTTAATCTATATATAATATCTAAGCATAATATATAGCTAAATATAATGATTAATTTTTACATTATTGTAGGGAATTAGCGGAGTATCTCCAATACCAAATGCTTACAATCCAGCTACTTGGATGCTTGAGGTTACGACCCCTGCTGCTGAGCAGAGAATTGGAAGAGATTTTGCCGACGTATATAGAAATTCTAATCAATTTAGGTGTGTTGTTATATTATAGCTAGTCTAGTGATATTTTAGCATTAAAATTATACATTTAGTCCCTCAACTTTAATATTTCTATTTATTTAGTCCTGAATTTACGATATTACAAATTTAGAAGTTTAAATTTTGATTAGATAAATCTTAAATTCATATTTAAAAATTTTAAATTTGTCAAAGATGTGTATTAAATAAAAGATTGAAAGTTGAGACTTATTTTTAGACCAAATTTGTCATTTAATTTATTATTGTTTATTATAAGTATTCAACATTTTGGTCATATTTGGCAAACTTTTGTTTTGTGTAGGAATGTTGAAGAATCCATCAAGCAATTTAGTGTTCCACCAAGTGGTGGAGAACCATTGAAGTTCGATTCCACTTATTCGCAAGACACATTATCCCAATTTCTTATTTGCCTTTGGAAGCAATGGCTTGTTTACTGGAGGAGTCCCCAATACAATGTCATGAGATTATGTTTCACCTTCATAAGTGCAATAATATTTGGCTCGGTGTTTTGGGACGTTGGTATGAAAAGGTAAATATCTCTTTCTCATCTCATAGTTTTAGGCGTTTAGTCTTGTAAATTTGTCTATATATATATATATACATCGAAAAAACTACATTTTTTGTCCCAGAATTTTGTATATGATTTACACTTGATTTCTAAATTTTAAAATATTATAATTTTACTTTTTAGTTTTGAGTTAGATTTTTATTTAGTATCTAAGTTAAAAAAAAAGTTATACTTTTGTCTCTGCATTTTGAGTTTAGTTTCTATTTAGTCCATAGACTTCAAAATTTTACATTTTTACTCTTGAATTTTCACTAATGTCCACTTTTAGTCTTTAGTATTAATTTTTTATTAATTAATTTAAAACAATTAAATTAACTATAATTAAAGTAGTTTTCCTTTATCTATAGTCATTATTAAAATTCATTAAAAAATCTACATAATAATTATTTTGCATTAACTAATCATAGCTTAACATCAAAGACAAAAGACAAATATTAGTTAATTAAGGGTAAAGGTATAAAATTTATAAATCTAGGACTACGTAGAAACAAACTCAGAACTTAAGGGTAAAAATGTAAGGGATTGGAGAAAATTTAGATACTAAAAAGGTATACTTTCCCTTTCTTTTTAGCATTTTTTATTAAATGAATCTTATGAATGTTTGAAAGGAATACAACTCAAGAATTGATGGTTGTTATGGGAGCTCTATACTCTGCGTGCTTGTTCCTTGGAGTAAATAATGCTTCTTCCGTGCAACCAATTGTTTCAATTGAGAGAACGGTATTTTATCGAGAGAAAGCAGCAGGAATGTATTCTCCAATTGCTTATGCATTTGCACAGGTAATTAAGTTTAGTTAATATTATTTTGACCTCAATTAATCTATGTATAATGTTTCTTTGGTATATGCAAATAATTAAATATTAATTAACTTTTAATTAACAGGGTTTAGTGGAGGTTCCGTATATTGCTGCACAGACCGTCGTATTTGGTGTCATCACATATTTAATGGTTAGCTTTGAAGGAAATGCGGGTAAGTTGATCATTTTTTTTTTTTTTTTTTGGTTTTGGATTCAACCACTTTTAAACTCAATCTAATTCTTCAGTTTGTAAGTTTCTTTTAACTCAAACAAATTTTATCAAATAATGAATCGTTCCTCTTGTGATCTATTTAAATGTTTGTTGTTTTTAAAAAGTAAAATATTAATATGTAAAGATTTGTTTAATTATTTACAATTATTAAATTAAGATTACTAGCTCAATTTCAATTTGTATTATGATAATTAACTTTCCAATGTGTTAAAAAGTTGTTTTTAAGAGTTGTTGGAGATTAAGTATAAAAAAATTGTGAAAATTATATAGAACTTAAGATAAATATATGTATATATAATTCCATCGATGTATTAAAAAAATACTTTTTAAAGTTAATAACAATTTTGGGTTCATTTGGTTATTTTAATTAAGTGAACCTATGAACTTGGTAATATTCATGAATTTATGAACTAACCCAATACATAAAGTTTTCATTAACCCAACTGAGATGAGTTTATAACCCAACCCAAGTCGAACGAGTTGGACCAAGTTGATCAAGTTCTTTGGACTATCGAATTTTTTAAACACCCCTACATTTGTTTGTTAAGAAATAACTTTATGTTTCAAATTTTGCAGGCAAATTCTTTCTTTATCTCCTCTTCATGTTCCTCACCTTCACCTATTTCACATTTTATGGTATGATGACGGTTGGCCTCACTCCTTCACAACATATGGCCGCCGTTGTTTCTTCAGCATTCTATTCTTTATGGAATCTCCTCTCTGGCTTTCTTGTCCCAAAACCAGTAAGTTTAAACCTTCTTCTTCTACAGGCATTACCTCCAAAAACACTTTTGAATGATTTTTTTTAAGAATTATCGAAATCACTTCTTGTTACCTAACCATTGAGAAGTATTTTTAACGAATTAAAAGCACTTTTACTATTTAAAAATCAATCTCAACCTTCTCTCTTTTTTGTGCTTTTTTATATATAATAATGAAACCGCCACATTTGAGATGAAAAGTATAAAATTTCTTTATCACATAGTTATATTGATTTTGACCATGTAAGAGGAGGAACGTTTTTGGAATTGTTTTTGTTAGGTTAAATTACAAATTTAGTTTTATGTATATTTGATTCCTAAACTTTTGGAATTACCAATTTAGTTTCTAATTTTAACCTTCTTTATAAAAATTTTTAAAAAATCACAAATTTACTAAACATAAAATAAAATTGAAAGTTAAGGATTTCACTGACGTAAAATTTAAATTTGTATCTAAAAAGTCAATTAATTTTTTAATATTATTAAGAATGGGCGTTTAGAGCAAAGAGTAGAATTGTTTAGTCTCAAAAGTTGCTTAGAGTAAAGCCCATAGTATTAGAGCTATTAAGGCATGAAATTGATATCTTTTTTTGTTTAAATACTATTTTGGTCTTGTACTTTTGACTTTAGATTTTGGTCTATATATTTTCAAAATGTTCATTTTGGTCCCTATAGTTCTAACTTTGGCTCGTTTTGGTTTTTATACTTTGAAAATGTTCATTGTGGTCCTTGAACTTTAAAAAAGGTGATCATTTTAATCCTTAAAAAATGAAATAAAGATGAAAATAAGAGGACAAAAGTTGTCACTTTTAAAAAGTAGGACTAGTTTGAATCAAAATTGAAAGTAAATGACCAAGATGAACAAAAGTTAAAAGTAAAAAGTACAAAAATGAACCAAATTCAATAGTATAGAGACTAAAGTAGTTAGTATGGGTACCAATTCTAAACCAAGAATGCACTCCCACTAAACCTGTAATTTTTATTAATACACAAATATCTCAAGTGTTAGGTGGTATTAATTAATTTTAACTGATTGATTTTGTATATCAACAGAGCATTCCAGGATGGTGGATTTGGTTCTACTACATTTGCCCAATTTCATGGACATTGAGAGGTATCATAACGTCACAGCTTGGTGATGTAGAAACCATAATTGTAGGACCAGGTTTTGAGGGTACTGTGAAACAATACTTGGAAGTAAGCTTAGGATACAGCGGCGATGGCATGATCGGAGTTTCCGTCGTCGTTCTCCTTGCTTTCATCCTCTTTTTCTTTACCATCTTTGCAGTCTCCGTCAAGCTCATCAACTTTCAAAGGAGATAGAACAAGTATACTATTACGCGTCGTGTTTAGTTTTATACTCATTTTTGTAATAAGTATGTTCAGAAACCATAGATAATTGAATTTTGGTCTATGTAGATGTTAGAACAAAAGAATAAATGTCGGCCATTTTTGTATTGAAGGTCTCATTTTGGTAATAGTTCTAGAATTCTCTATTGGTATATTTTTTGGTATTATTTTCTTTATAGAAATCTTTCGTATATTTTCCTTTTTTGGTTATTTTTTCCTTCGCGGTCAGGCTGTAGATTCTCCTTATATAATGCACACCTCAATGGAAAATTACACAAAAATTTCATTGCTCTGAACATTCAATTTGCTCTTCTGCATTCATCCTTTGAGCGTACAGCACTCGATCAGAATCGATTATTTTACTAAATTACCATCGACTATAGTTGGTTTAATAAACGTTCAAACCAATCTCAACCATCAAAGAGTGAAAATCGATCTTCGATCGGTTTAGGTCTGTTTTCTTCTTTGAATTTCGACACCGACCAAGTTCCCCTCTTCTTCGACCGATTGCCTTCAGTTTAGTTGGTTTTGATTGGCCGGTTCAGTTTTTGGTATATCAATGCTCACCCCTAATAGACATGTTATCAAATTTTTATATAGAGAAATAATATCTGTATTTGTTTCATGAGTTTGATAAAAATATAGAATTTTGTTGTGGTAATTTTAGTTTCAATTTGAGACTTAGGTTGACTTCTAATTTGCTCTAAATTCAATAATTTGTGATTTTTGGTTAATTTGAGAATTTATGATTATCAAATAGAGCATATTTTTTCAACAATTTTTTTTTTTTAATTTTGACTAGAAATTCAAGTGTTTGTTTAAGAAAAGTGAAATCATGCATATCAAAAAAAAATTTGAGAGGAAACAAGCATAAACCTAATTTGGTCAACTAATTTCGATAGATAAATTAACAAACAAAATGGTATATAAAGGTAATAATTCATAAAATATTTTTTTAAGTAATGCTTACGACATTTTCATCGATATTCTACATTTTCCTAAGTGTATCAGTAGCATGAACGATGAATTGACATTACATTATATTGTAAAAAGTTTCATGTAACAAAAAAATAATAATAATAAGCATGAAATGTTAATTGGTTTAGAAATATCAATTGATATCGACATTATATCAATATTTACATCAACATTTCTATAAGATTGAGACCTCGACATCAAAGTCGACATTTTAAACCTTACTTAGGACTAGATTTTTATAATTACATTACATGGAAATTTGTTAAATTGTAAATACAATCCTCAATTTTTTTAAATCGTGTCTAACATATGTATAAATAATCTAAATTTTAAAAGCATATAACATTTTGAACCTATCTTTTTTTTTTCCTGTCAAATAGATTCTCAACCCTTTAATTATATTTCAATTTAACACAAATAAAATTGAGAGGTAGAAACCTATATTTTGAAGCTTGTGTCTATTTGATTTATGCATCTTTAATAGCTCCATTAACTTTCATTTGTATGCCACATGCGTTCATAAACAAATAAATGTCTAATGGTCATTGGCTTTCAATTTTGTGTCAAATAGATCCCAACATTTTCAATTTTATGTCTAATAACTCTTTGAGGTCTTCGATATATTTTAAAATCCATGAATCTACAAGACACAAAATTGGAATCTTAAATCTCTTAAACTTCAAATTTAAAGGGAAAATTACTTTTTTAGTCCCCAAGTTTTGGATAATATGTGTGTTTGGTCCCTGAGTTTTAAAAGTATACCTTTTTAGTCCCCGAGTTTATAAGAATTAGTCTATTTGGTCTTTATATTTTCAAAATGTACCTTTTTAGTTCTTGATTTTTTAAAAAATAAGTTTTAAAGGTCCCTCAAATAATTTATTATTATTATTTTCAATAATTATATAACATTTTAAATTAGAAGAATAATTTTTAAAAACCATATTCTCTCTAAAAATCATTTTTTTTTCTGATTTTAAATATCATATAATTATTTTTAAAAAAATAAAAGAAAAGAAAATAATTGAAAGATTTTTTAAATATATTTTTAAAAACCCAAGCACTCAAAAGGTATATTTTGAAAACTGAGGGACCAAATGGACATATGCTTATAAACTCAGGGACTAAAAAAGTACATTTTGAAAACTCATGGACCAAACACATATATTACTCAAAACTTGGGGACTAAAAAGGTAAATTTTTTTAATTTTAAATTTTAAGAAAATATAAATTTATAGCCCTAAACTTTAGTGATTGTGTCGATTTAAACCTTGAACTTTTGTAAATGTATCAATTACACCTTTCAACATTTTCATAAATAAATCAATTTAAGACTCATAAACAACATTTTCTTTCGGACTCGTCAATTCATTTATTTCTAATCATCCATTTTTGTAAAACTGACATCTGAAGAAGTCTATACACTTTTGAGAATTGATGCACCGATAATTTTCAAAGGTAATAATAATGAGGAGACTAAATTGATGGATTATGAAAATCTAGGAATTTAATTTACTCAAAGTTTCACACAGTAATGGTATAATGAAATCTGGAGGAGAGTGTAAATTGATACACTTACGAAAGTTCTAGCTTAAATTGGTTAAACCTCCAAAGTTTGGGGATATAAATTGAGATTTGCCATTAAATTGATAATTTAACTTAAATTTAAAGTTATATATTTGCCATTACCATTCCTATTATTATATTTGGTTAACTTATAAAGATACCCCGAAACTTTGTCATTTGTTTCAAAAGTATCCTTACACTCTCAAAACTTCCAATATTATCCTTTAACTTTCACAAACATTTCAAAAATACCATTTGAGTAGAAATTCTTTTGAATTTGGATGGAAATTGATATTAAATGTGCAGTAGGCAACATAGAACGAAAATTTGAATCACCACATCATTTTAGGTCATTACCACACAGTTATATGTCTTGATTTTTGTTTAAAATTCTAAAGGATTTATACTTCGAAGGTAGTTTTGAAATGTTTATGAAAGTTGAGGGGCAATATCGAAACTTTTGAAAGTATATGGATATTTTTGAAACAAAAAGGAAAGTTAAAGGGAAAATTAATCAAAAGACCTATCATCAAACAATTTTGCAAAATTACTCTTATTTCTTCCTCTTCTTTCGGTGCGACCAACTTCAACAAGACCACACACTAGCTCTGTCGAGTCCACACTAGCAGCTCTCTGGTTGTCTTCTTCTTCTCTCCCTCTATTCAATTTGTGTTGTAGAGCGAGATTGAGCACTAGAGAGTGATGCCATAGACCTAGAGGGCAAGAGCAAGACCGTAAGAATTATGGAGAGAGGAGAGCGATATGTGAGAGGAAAGGGAGTGAAAGAACGAGAAATCCCATTCCACATGTACAAAGCTTCTTTTTGATAATTTCACCCAAATTTTAAGTCATACATCTGGAGAATCCAAAGTTTCAAGACATTTATTATAATTTAGTCTTACTATTTTAATGGAAACTTGATTGAAGTCTCAAACCATTAACGAACACCATTTAGTGTATTACTAATTTACTATGGTAGTAAATATGGTATAGTTATTATTATTGAAATAATAAAATTAAAAGTAGAACTCTGTAATTATGTTTTACCCAAATCCGGATTCGGGAGTGGGTGGAAGCCGAAGGAACGTTGGAGAGGAGAGGAGAGCCGAGAGGAGTTGGTTGGTGGCATATAAATATGAAATCTAATCCTCCGATTTAGTTGTGATCATGGATGGAGATTCCTCGTTGACGTCAAAATTCAGTTCTCACACTTTCAACCTCGCCTCCATTTCCATCTACCACTTCTTTTCCTACCTTTTTCCCAATTCCTCAATCCTCCATTTCTATCCTCCTTCTACAACCTAACCTAATCAGGGTTTCCAATTCCCCCCCCCCCCCCCCCCCCCCCCCCCCCCCCCCCCCCCCCCCCCCCCCCC
>QLSR01000092.1:829723-867692 GCA_031780015.1 Citrullus colocynthis | reverse complement strand
ATGATCCCCCCCCCCCCCAAAAAAAAAAAGAAAAAAATAATAATAAATAATAATAATAATAATAATAATAATAATAATAATAATAATAATATTGTCTTTAAGTTCTGTGCCGAGTGAAAATTGTTTAGGTCCTTTATACTACATGAATATTTACTTTAGCAACAATTTTTGTACTACCATGTTCTGTAATCCTAATTTTGGGTTTTATCAAACGTTTCAGGCTTTGGATATATTACTTGATTTAGCTGCCCCTTCTAGTAAACAGTTTGAAAATGGTAGGGACTCATGCAATGATGCTAACTTTCAACAAGATTTGGGATCTCCAATTGAGCATATTGAAAATGTGAGGAAGAGTTTTCCCCTTTTACCTTCTGCATAAATTCATGTCGGCAAATATGCTTACTATGTGCTATGTAATTTACACTCCTCTTTCTGGAATATGGGCTTGTTGGATTTTGTGGACAGTCGATAGATCGGGCATCTGATTCTACCTCCTACTCATCCGAAAGTGAGTTTCAGGAGAGTATATGGTCATTTGCGGCTGTATGTAGGTAAGTTAGGTTTTTCATTTTTTATTATTATTTCTTCTTAAATTTTATCGTTTCTGCATTTAACCTCAACGAGTTGACCATATAGTAGTAAATAACTTTGGGTTCAATTTGACCCATCTATCATATTATGAACTTTTTCGGATTTTTATTGGTTCCAATTGTTTTCATTACCATTTAGTTCTTCAATTACCCATCTCTTTTAAAGCCTTCTCTCACCTTTAGAGCCTTCCAGGGTGGTGGTTAAGAATATACTCAATCCAACTTAATAAGTTCAAAATTTGTTGCCTCTTCAAAAATTGTCTTGATAACTATGAATTGCTACCTCTCTTTGGAGCTTGAAATCAGACACAGAAAACAATCTTTTGTTTTTGGATGTCAAGAAGCTCGTGACACTGTATTTTGAATTCACAATGTCTCAGCCGGATCAACATGTCTTTTAATTACCATGCACAATGTTTGAGTGGCCATTCGCATTCCTTTTGTTGACCTTGTCCACTGCAAAGCTACAGAAAAAATGCAAGACTTACCGAAGTAGTCTTCAGGTTCAATTTTGGCAAATATTTTAGCCTTCTCATCATCTTTTATGCTTCTTGTTATAATGACATTATGGTCCATGGGGGTGGAAAAAAATTATTGAAAGCAGCCGTTTAATGCCCTCTTCTTCCGTTTAGGGTTTACATGAATGTTTCTGGAGATGGTCTGGTTGATCTTTTATCTTGCAAACATTCCCAGTTCATTCAGTAGAAGATGAGAGTTCTAGCATTTTAATATGTTTCAGAGTTCCTTATCATTTTTTACTGTTCATGTTAATTCTTTAATAAAATTTTCTACCCTATTCTATTTACATTTATCTTACAGCTTTTGAGCAATGCCGTGGTGAAATTTTCTTTTGATATGTATGTGATATAAAAGTTTACCTGAACAACTCCCTCTCCAGACCAAAAAATAGGAATGATATGAAGGTTTTGGCTGGTTCTGAAGTTCAAAAACCACAACCCTCAAGAAGTATTGAATCTGATCTCCCTCAAACATTGTTAGAAACTCTATTCAACATTTCGAGGAGTCCTGAATATGAACCAAGCACCATGAATTGGAGAAGTATGGTGAAGAAAATGCAATCTTTCAGACCTGCCATTGATGTCAATGCCTCAAGTTGTGTTCAGGATATTAATAACAATAAAGGTAATTTTGCAACTTCTTTATGTTATTTTGTTTTGGTATTATTTTTCTATATAAACTCTCCATCCTGTCTTTTTCATCAATTATTTGAAGAATATTAAATTAAGCTCGTAGTTGGTTGAGATCCTCCTAACTTTAACTGCTAAGTGTGTTCAATGTCACAGCTAAAGATGACTATCAATTCTATAGGGAAAATGCAAATCAGCATTGGGATTCGGTGAAATCCTATTACCAGAAAGTAATATACTTCTAGCACCTTGCAGGATTTTTAATATCTGAATAAGTTTGGACTTTAATTATTGGCACATTTTTGTTTCAGGCAACAGCAGCGTATACAAAAGGAGAACGCAATTATGCATCTTACCTTTCAGAGCAGGTTTGTTTGCATCAGAGCAGATCTATGTAATTCCATGGGTTCTTTTTTTATAATATCACGTGCATGGTTCATTTTTCGGGCTTTCTGTTTCTAGATTTTCTTTGTTCGATTGTTTATGCCATGTTCTTTTATTCCATTTGTTTTATGATCTTCTCAATTAAATTAGAGGATAATTTAGAAATCTTCTAATCATCAATTCGTGATGAAAGTGCAATACTCAGCTTGACCTATTGACTGTGCAGGGGAGAGCACAAACTAGACTGGCGCACAAGGCTGATGACCAAGCAAGTCGTAATATATTTTTAGCCAGGTAATTATTTTGCTTAACTTAAAAGCAGTAACATTTAGGCAATTTTTGTTTTTAATTATGAATTAAACTATTTCTGATTGTTCCAGAAATAGGGAGATAGAGAATGTGATAACAATTGATTTGCATGGGCAACACGTCAAACAGGCAATGAGGCTTCTTAAAATGCACCTACTATTTGGATCTTATGTTTCCTGTGAGCACACCTGCCATTTGCTATATTTTTATGCACTCTTTCCTGATTATAATTTTTATTTTCACTGTTTTGCTCACTATCTATATTTTTGTGTTGGAAAAAAATCATTTTTACCCTATACTTGGCTCACTTTGTCGATTTTGACCTCAAATTTTCTAACTTCATCAAATTGAAACCTATACTTGAATAACTGGTTATGGGCGTGAGAAATTAGTACCCTTCCATAAAATAAATTAGAAAATTCCCATAGAACCACGACAGTTTACTAAATTTAACCAGGAAAACACTTGAAATCAAGCCACAAATGTCAAAACCCAACTATAAAAACTTCTGAACCGAATTACGGAGTCAATCTGGTCAAAAAGCATCGAATGCAGATAAAACAACTCCCATCTGGATCAATTCACCCAATACCAACAAAATAGTTTCATCCAAGTACCATAATGATATATCTAACCACTATTTTTTAAAAAAATATGTATATATATGATAACTTAATGTAGGGGTAATTACTTTTCAACTTATTCAAGTTTGAGTTCAATTTGATAAAGTTGAAGGTTAAAATTGACTTATTGAGCTAAGTACAAGGTTAAAAATGAGTTTTTCTTTCTATTTTTTATTCTAGCCATTCAGTCTCTCAGGGTTATCACCGGATGTGGATCACATGGTGTAGGAAAATCAAAGTTGAAAACTTCAGTACGTGTTGACCATCCCTTGCTTTTACCCATGTTTGAGTTCAATAAATATTTAAGTCTGGATGTTACTTTGACTTCATGTTGTGGCTTTGGAACATTAAAACTAAGCAAGCATTTTCCAGAACCCATCTAGGCTCGTAGGAATCATATAATATCAACATTTTCATGGTGCAGGTTATCAAACTCCTAGAAGATCAGGGTATGGAATGGAGTGAAGAGAATCGGGGAACCATACTGATCAAGCTCAGTGGTTACAGAGAGTTCAACTTTCTGGATTCTCATAGCGACACTGAGTAAGATTTCTTATTCATTGACAATGTCCATTACTTGATGTACTTAGTAGCGCATTGATGAAGGGCAAGGTATTGAAGTTCATTGTAAACATATAGAAGTTGGGTGTAGTTGTAGTTAGGCGAACAACTTAAATTAGGCCCTAAACCAAAACTAATTTGATACTCATAGTTCTACCTAGAGCATTTTTTCTTGCCCTTAAGTAGAAAATGATTATGTACAAGAATGATTTATAAGATTCTTTTTCTGTTGGGTGGAAGATTTGTACACACCATGGGCAGTAACCGTAAACTTAAGTGGGCTTTGCTGATTGAATGATCATGTATTGCCTTTGTGTTGTACCGATAATTCTCCCTCCTAATGTATGTCTGATTCTCTTTTGTAAATTGCGTTATTTATTTATACCCAATGATTCAATGAACACCTTTTGTATTGCTGGGCTTTACTTAGGAGCTGTCGTGCAATTTCTTCGATGCTATAGAAAAGATGTCATTCATGATTCATCCTCCCGGCCTATCGCTTGAGATTTGGTTACTATCCCAAATCAGAATTGTGATTTGTACCAATGCTTGATTGATTTGTGGGGTAAGGTCTTCCAACTAAATTCTTTATAGTTCAGCAATCAGATTTGATCTCATGAGTTACTCTTTCTCACTTGAGATTATAACTTTATTTATTCGTCGTAATAATAGCATGTTTGAGAGTGATTATAAAATAGTTGAAATCACTTTCATCATTTTTAAAAGTTTTGAAAAATGCTTTTTAATCATGCAAAATCAATTTTATTAGTTTGAAGGATGCTGTTAAAAATTAAAAATTAAACATTAATTTGACTTTGAGTGATTAGACATATGTCTGGGAATGATTTTAAGAATAACAATAGCATGACAAAATAAAAGAGTAGATTGCCTGCGGTTTGCTCGCAATTGATCAAATAGTGATCAAGCCAGCCCTTGCATCCAATCATTAGGTGATACTGGTTGATATGTTGACTAGTGAGTTGACTACAAAATTCAATATGATAACTGCAGTTACTTTCTCATCTTAGCTACAAAAGATATCGTCAAAAAGCATTGAGAGAAATTGAGGCAACTCCCGCAGGAACCGAGTTCAGGAATGAAATAAACATTTTCCAAGAGCTTTGATTCAACTAAGAGCAAACGACTAAAATCATGAGGTAGACAAGATAACACTGGTAATTTAGAAGCTGAGTAATGCAAAATATGGAGGTTTGGAATGCACTTAGCAAAAGCTTCTGTCAGGCACAGTCCATATTGGATCATCATAATCGTTTGTTAATCTAGTAGGTGTACGAGAAACACCAGTCGAGGATCGTCAACCATCTGTTCAAGAACGTGTTTAATCAGTGAAAATAATGGTAATGTCTCTCATATGATGTTGATTTACTCTGATCAATTTCGTGGCCTTCAATCACTACCAGCCTTGTGAAGTTTGAGAGAATGTCTGGTTTGTGGGGTACATGATAAAGGTTCCCTTTGAGGGCGAATTACAGTTTTGGTCATGGAAGGTTGAAAGCTAATGGATAGTTGGGGTTATCTATGCCGATTTTCAAAATCTAAACTAAGTTGTGAAAACTTGAGCGAAAATTGATAAATTATCACAATTTTTAAAAACAAAATTGGTGGTCTAATAAAAGTTTGGTTCATGAGAATTGGTGGTTTCACACCACTTTGTAACCATAGTTTTCATATTTTTTATGTAAATGTACAAAACAGAGACTCATTTTAGGCCCCATTTTGTAACAATTAAGCCTTTAAATGCTATTTCCATTTCTAAAATTCTAGTATTGTTGTCTACTTTTAGTTTTCAAAAGTTGACTTGGTTTTTGAAAATTAAAAAGAAAAAGGAAAAAAAAATTCTTAAAACTTAATTTTTGTTTTTGGAATTCTTAGCCAAATTCTAAAAACTAAAACATCTTTAAAAACTACTTTTTTTAGTTTTCAAAACTTGGTTTGATTTTTGAAACTATTGTAAAAAAGTAGATAACAAATCAAGAAATTAATTGTTGAAATGAGATAGGCTTTAATTTTCAAAAAGAAAAAAACAAATGGTTTTGAATTGGGGACTTAATTTTTAAAATTTTATTTTGATTTTGAAAACACCCCTAAAATGTAGATACATAAAAACTAATAGATGGAAATTTTGCTTATCAACCAGCCAGACTATTAAGATCTCTACGAGTTGCTTTGCTTTCTAGTGTGCTCTATCATCTATGCAATAGTAGCTCAGCCACAGAAACATGCAAAAGCCAACCAAAAAAAAAAAAAAAACTACGGCAGTTAAAAGCACATTCGAAAGCAAGTGTGTCATTCAAAAGCACATTCAAATTTGTCATTTTAGTTTTTAAAGCATTATTTGGTTGTTTTTCTTGATCTCTAGTTCATCGATGAAGTGAGTGTGACTGTGAGTTGAAGGAGTGGCAGTGCCGCATCTGCTTTCTTCCATCAGATGCAATTGTGAAACTATAATATAATGGGCATTATATAGTTAAATATACACACACACACACACAGACTTCAACACATTTATCAATTCAGCATGTCATTGACGTGTTAGCTGCTCGTGTCAAATTTATATTTCATTTAACCAATTTTTAACCTATTTTTAAAAGCTACATTTATTTTCCAATTTTCTAGACTTCATTTAGATTTAAACATCTATATAGAATAATAGAAAACATTCAGAAATAAAAAACCAAACAGTCGGTAAATATCAATTTATATCCTTTGAACTTCGACGCTAAATTAGTAATCATATCAATTTAAATCTTAAACTTGGGAGTCTATCTCAATTTAAACATCAAACTTATAAGTCTATCGATTTAAACCCTAAATTTTCATAAATGTATCAATTGAAACCTCGTATATTCATAAGTGTATCAACTTATACCTTCCGATTTAGTTTGAAAAATATCAGGCAAAACATTTAATTTTTTCAATTAAATTTATAAATTGTTATAAGTGAATCGATTTAAACTTTTATTAAATTTAAATATAATCATCAAAGCATTAATTCTTTTAAGTGTGTAGATTTCTACCAATGTCAATTTAATCAAAGCATAAATTGTTTTAAGTGTGTAGATTCCTACCAATAAATCGGTGACAATAATTTAATAGACAATTTTTTTAAAAAAAAGAATACATTGTTTGGCTTATGTTAATTTAGAGGTTTGATAGAAATTATCCGCATCAAATAATATTTATCCAAATAAAATATAATTGAAGGTTTAAATTGATACACCTATGGTCAGGGTTTAAATTGATACAATTACTAATTTTAGGGTTTAAATTGATACCACCCCAAAGTTTAAGGATATAAAATAATATTTGTCTAAAAAATAAATAAATTATTTAAAATATATATATAATATATAAAGGTTTAGAAGATTATGTTAACCGACCAAAGTTCATTAAGTTGAGCACGAGCAGCACCTACCTAGTTGCCAAATGATGTAAAATTCGGAGAATCAAACATAACTAAAAAGGAAGAAAACGAAAACCAAAGCCATTAAATTAAGAGATCCGTTGTGCACCACCAATCCTAGTGTCAACAGCACATAAAAAGAAAAGCAAAGGAGAGGAGTGGATAACGGCCATACTATGCTTTGCTTAGATAGGAAAAAAAAAAAAAAAGGCCCGACCTGTCAATCATAGAGGGAGCTCGCCGCTGTCTGCAATCACAACTTTGCTTTTAGGTGTTCCATTTTGCCTTCCCTCAGCTTCGATTTTATAAACCACGTCCATTCCAGACAGCACCTTTCCAAATACTACGTGTCTACCATCCAGCCTGTGTAATAATAAAATTCTTACTCAAATCATTGCCCTTATTTATTTTTAATGATCAAACAACAAAATAACTTATGCTAAACAGGGATTTTTACCAGCTAGTTGTCACTGTAGTGATGAAAAATTGTGAACCATTTGTGTCTGGACCGGCGTTTGCCATGGATAGAAGGCCTGCGCTTATGTTTTATATTGAATCTTCAATTATGGAGACCAGTTGAATACTTTAACACTGAAGGGTAAGGTTGATCTTTTTACCTGGCCCAGTATGCTTCAGCTTGAAATTCTCGTCGGCGAACTTCTCTCCATAGATTGATTCTCCACCTCTTCCATCACCGAGGGTAAAGTCTCCTCCTTGAATCATGAAGCTGGGAATTATCCTGTGGAATGCACTACCCTTGTAGTGTAGAGGTTTTCCGCTCTGCCCAACACCCTTCTCACCTGAAAATGGGAATCATGAATTAGAAACCTGCTTTTCATTTCTACTCTATTTTTTGTTTTTGAAATTGAAGTCTATTTCCTCTCGGTAGAATGGGTATAGGTTTTTATACCGTTAATTTTTAAAAACTAAAAACCATGAATCATGGTGATTGAACCGGACCTAAATAATCAAAACAAAATCCAAGTAACCCATTGCATGCGTTAGAGAAGATCAACTAATTAAAACACTAACGGCTACTTCCTTTAAATCTATTTAGGGGATTATGAGGTAGAGCCATAGAGGAGGGCATTATATGTTGTACCACACATATTTTGATTCAGTGCATCTCATAAAGTAAGAAAGCTAAAACCTCAACTGCGAAGATGCAACTTAGTTATCTCCTTACCGGTGCATAATGCTCGGAAATTTTCTGCATAACCACACGAGGAAGAATCCGTAATTAGTAAGAGATACAATCAAATAGCATGCGGTGTACATAATTCACCATAATGGATAGTTCAGACTACAAATAAATAACATACCAGCGGTTTTAGGAACAGCCTTCCCGAAAAGACCCATCTCAATACGACCTGTACAACAGTTATCATCCAAATTAACGAAAGATTCGAGCCAAAATATGTTTTAACTTAGTTAAACTCTGAAGTGCGAAATCTCCGTTCTTAATAGCCCTTAGTATAAATGAGGGTTGATCTTTCCTTCACATCCTTCATTATGTGATAATGCGACAAATATCATTCATCATTCAAATAACACGCCATCTGTAGTAGTAAACAAAATCTAACATATCAAATACACCCAGTCTCGGCAGATAACTAAGCACTATATAATTGCGTTCAAGGAAAAATGGTTATTGGACTGCCCTTTACTACATTATGCGGCAAACATGATTCAAGTGGCATGCATTCTATGGTATAGTAGAACATCTGATGTCTCAAGTACAGCCAAATCAGTAAACAGTTAAACTACAAAATTCATGAAAAAATGTCTAAACATTATATCACACTAAACTACTACTCGTTGGCTCATTAAGCATGTACATACATCGGCTATTGCGTTGCATTGTGCCACCAAAGAGCACGTATACTTTCTATACTGACGAACAAGATGATTGAGGTTAAACTATAGTTAACTAAGAAAGCTTAATCGATCGAGCATAACATCATAATAACGGAAATAAAGCATGTCATACAAAATTAGTTAGTTAATGTAGGTATATCAGTGTAGATGCCTAGTCGAAAGCATGATGACTGAAATCAAGCATCCTATTTATACGTGAATTGCTGCAGCACTCTACTCTTATTCTGATTCGCACTATTTCAATTTAGACAAAACAAAATCGATCATACCAGCAGCCTTTCCGTCAATTTCCACATCGAAGTAAACCTTGTGAGTCACTTCTTTCAGATTCTCCTTCGACTTCTTTGCCTGGAATTAGAAATTTCATAGAATAATTTTCTGATTTCAATTTATAGACCTTATTCAGTCCTCATCCAAACGAGCTAAACCAAAACATAAAGATCTAAAACCTCACTCTCGAACCACTAAATGAAATCGGACTTGATTACAGATCTAGAACGCACGATAGATCACAGGGAAACAAGAAGCACTTCTTTACAGCGTAGAAAAACCTATCGCCGAATAGGCGATCCAGTTACGAAGAGAAATTTGATAGAGATCGAGAATGATTACCTGGATGAGAGTTAGGGTTCCTAGTAGGAGGAAGGTACACAAAATGAGTGATGGCGTTTTCGCCATTTCGCCGGGAAAATCTCACTTCAAGAAAATAGTTCCTTCACAGTAGCCTGCGCTTAGGGGAATTTGATCGGGTGAGGAAGGAGATGCCTCCGCCTTTTATACCCAAATTCTCTGCTCGTACTGGAACGTGTAGTTACTACCTTTCTCCAACCGAGTTCTGCCACGTGTTTTCCTCTGCCCTCCCATTGGTTGAACAACTCCACTTTGTCACAATGGGAATGAAGCACTTTTTTTTTCTAATGAAATGGGTTTAATTAAAAGTTTGCTTTTATTTGGACTCTAAAACTCTCTAAAACCATCCATTAAGTCCTTCCAAATTTTGGGTTGAATCCTTAAGTCGCGTAGGCTTGGTAGGAATTAAGTTCATTCAACATTGCAAGGAAGTCAGGATCTTTGAGATTATGGTCATTCGCGAGAATAATATTCTTTCTACTTCGATGCAAAACATTTAGATTGAGTATGATTGTTTGGTAGTGATCAACCTCTTTAATATTGTTTCATTGAATCTATCTAAGATTTCATATTATACCATTGAAGCTCGTTGAATAGAGACTAATTTGGGTTCCATGTCATTCTCCCATGTGAGATAGAGTGGGGGCATAATTTCTTGGCACACTCCCTTATTCATAGAATTTTGATTGAGAGTGCTTTGTCGTTTTTGTTTTAACCTTACTTGGAGTGGTTTATTTTGCTTGTTTCTAAAGATGTTTTGTAGTTTAACTTTTCCTCTTCATCTTTCTCTTTCGTTCTTCCATCTCTCAAACACATTCTTATGTTCCATCAATTGAGGTTTCACGTCAGTTCTCTAAGTTTGATGCTACTTGTATTAATGTCATGCCCTTAAGAGGGGCATAGCAAGTATGTAGCAGTTGGAGAGGGTGGAGAGATAATTTATGTGTTTGTGAAAAATGGAGATGTTGCGGATGAGTTTTGTATGGTGTCTTAATTTCCACTTTAAAAATAGAGGAATCACTATTTCCTAGATGATTAAACTGAGGTATTTGACATATAGATTAAATTAAACAACAGTGACCAAATTAAATTTGGTTAATACGCTTAATCTCAAAGTATGAAAACTATGCATAAAACAAAGAAAATCTCCTCAACAATTCTGCTTCTCAATGTCTAACAGTTTTAGTTTTAAAAAAATGTTCATCTAAAGTCTTGGAAGTATGTGAAGTTAGGGAGCCTTTATGATTATTGGGAGAATTCCCAAACTCTCTCGATTCTATTTTAAACTAAGAACTCTCTATTTATAAAGTTATAAGGTGGATTTTGTAGACTTGGGCTTGATTAGTCCATGGACTTATCATTAGGACCAAATTAAGCCTATTTTTTAGCTCAATTAGACTTTAGTCCAACTATTAACATAAAATTGGACCAAATTATTTTATCAATCCAAAGGTCACAATGAGAACACATAGCATCATTGGGATTTGTCGATTTATGTTTTTATTTTCAATTTAGGATACGTGTCCATTCCTAATTAGTCCCAAATTTAATAATTTATAGTTTACCATTAATTTAAGAAATGATGTTCCAAAATTTCTCATACTCATTAGGAAATGATGATAGTTGTGGAGGAAGATTAACCGGGTTGGCGAGGGAGGATAGAGAGGTGTGAGAAACTACCTTTTACTTTTTTTTTTTTTTAATTTAAAAATATAATTTTCACTATTTGAAATAATAATAATAAATATATAAGTAGATAGAAAATAACAATAGAGACCTTTTAAAATTCATTCTTCAAAAGTGAGGGACTAAATTGTCCAAATTGAAATTTGGGGGACCAATTGAATCTTTTCTTAAAAACTAAAGGACTAAAAATGAATATTTCCTTATATTTATTTTTTTAATAAAATAAAAATAACTAACCATTGATCTATTATCTATAAAATTGAATTTAAAAGAATATGTTAAGTCAAATACCTTCGAGATACAAAATTTAAAATTTTAGAGATATATTGTATCTCAACTTTTTAAATTTTAGAGATCTATTTGATACAAATTTATAAATTTAATAATTGATTAGATACTTTTGAATGTTCCATAGACATACCGACAGAAACTTATAATTTAACAAATGAATTGTATATTTTTTATTTGAATATTTGGATTAAAAAATTAATCCATTTATAGAACCAATAATAATTTCTACAAGACTTCTTTCAATTTTAAATGATGGAGAGAAATGTTATTAGTATTATCTTTTTTTTAATAAAAGAACTTCATTAATCAACAAATCAGAATGGCTGAAAACCTTCAACCTAGAAATTAAAAAAGACATTAACCACTTTGGAGGACCAGAAGAGCAGACATCCCCAGCTAAACTCGATCCAACAATATTACGAGCAACATGATTTGTTGATCTAGAGCTAGCTAACCCTACAATCTTTAATTCACACCATGAGCATCTAAGTCCGAATTTTCTCCAAAATACCTTTGAACTTCATGTAGACCGAGCATCATAGTGAGAGTCTGGAAAAGATATATTGTAAATGTAATATAATATATCCAATGAAATTTTCATTAATAAGTGGTTCTAGACCATGTTTACCCTAAGTGAAATGCAATCCATCAATAGAAAAATAAAAAGTGGGTTTCAGTTGATTACATTTGTTGTTGTTTACCTTTATTCTATAATTGCAATGAACTGTGGGGTCCACCTTCAAATCGGTAATCAAAAAGCGCAATCTAATCGAGGAACAGAAGATGCTTAATTTGATCGTGGTTGAAAATTATGTGAGACCCATTACATGTACCGTTATTGTTGCTGCAACCGTATGACAATTATGAATTTAACACATTTATTGTTACTGTTACCGCTAATGCTAGAGTCAAACAATAATAGTAACATTAATGGTAACAGTAAATTGTGACAAATTTGTAATTCTAAGTAAACGCGACCAAAAGCAATTCAATTATATTTGCGATTCAAACTTATTACGATTGATTTATCAATGAAATTTCATTTTGATTAGATCAATTTTCATTATAGTTTGGTAAACGTGCTTTAATCCATTCATTTTTTTTTCCATGTATTTAAAAGCAATAATGTCATTTTTTTTTTTTAGCTTCTTTTATAAAACTTTGAGATGACAATTTTATTTAAGTGATTTAGCGATGATTTTAAATGAAAAGTAGTTCATAAATTACCAATGATAATTTAAACGGACGTCACCAATGTAATTTGAAATAATACAGTCTAAAAGTTTTCAAGGTATATATTATTTTTCTCATTTTTTTATTGAAGTCCACAAACTTAATCAAGCATTCCTTGGAAAGCAATAAAGTGCTGTATCGATAAATTTTCCAATACATCCTGGTTCTAGGGAATATTGCAGCTTTAAAAATTCAAATTGAAATTCTATTATGATATGCATTTGTAATTGTGTCCTATAGATTATTGTATGGAAGATTATTTTGAATAACAAAATTTTTTAAAAAATTTACAAATAATAACAAAATATTACGATAAATCGCGATAAACTACTATCTGCGTATTTGTGTTTATCATGACACAAATAAACACAGATAACAGTCTATCGTGGTCTATCAAAGATAGACAATAAAATTTTACTATATTTATAAATATTTTGGTTCATTTTCCTATAGTTGAAAACAACCTTTATTTTATTAATTATAACATTTCTTGCAATAATTTCAAATAATTGTATATTGAATGATCTCTTTTTACTCTAATTCAATAGATAACTTTGATGAAAATTCAATGGTTCAAACAATCCACTTTGTAAAACTAAGAAAATAGTGATAATTTAGTATGGTATAGTTCATTATTATTTGTGTTATATCCAACTGTTTAGAACAACAAGTGAAGACAAGTTAGCTATGTTGTTTAATCATTGTCATAAATACACTCTTAACTAAACATTAACAACATAAGATCTAGAATTTTAACTTTTGGAAAAAGAAAAAAAAAAACATTAAGAAAGTTTTATAAAATAAATGCACAGCATTATTTTGGAGAAAATTTAATTCCTACACAAGAATATCGACTAAAATCATAAACTAGTAATTGTATCAATTTAGATTATGAACTTTCGTAAATCTATACACTTTACCCATTGTATTTGAATAAAAATGGTGGGAGGCTAGAGATATCATTTAACTTGAAAGACCAGGCTCTGCAGACTAGAATCTCCGATTACATGATAAATGAAGAAGGAAGCAGGGATAATTTTCTTTGGCTATACAGCTACAGAATAATATTCTAGGCTCTGATTAATTAATTAATTAATTAATTATTAATACACATATGAGTTTTATATATATATATATATATAAAAAGTTACGGACTAGAATATGTTAGTTGTAATATTTAAATTTTAATTTGAGAAATGATGAGAATTAAACATTTTAATTACACTTTCACAAATTAAATATTATTGTTTTTAGGGGAAAAAAAAAGCTTCACTTAGCAACTCAAAAGACCCAAATTAAGTCTTTAACCCAACCGAACCCAATTCTTAAAATTCAAGTTGGGTTGCGTTGAGTTGTCCGGTTATAATTAATTTTTAAAATGTAAATTTATTTAAACACATAACTAATAACTAAAGTCTCAAAAAATTCAAATGTTAAATATTAGGTATCTATAATATTATAAACTTTGAACAAAGACAAGTATTATAACAATTATAAAAAAAAGTATTAAAAATTCACAAATTTATCAATCAAAAATAGTCAAACTTTAAACCATGAGAAATATATGTATATATATAATTTGGATTGGGTTGGGTCAACCCAAATTTTTTTAGTCAACCCTCAACCCACCCCAAGAACAAAACTAACTCAGCCTAACCCTTACAATGTAGGTTGGGTAGTCCAGATTGTTCGGATTGTCGGGTCATTTAAACACCCCTAAACAATGATAAAATTCTATCAATGATATATTTATTTGAGGTTTGTGTTTAGTGATAAATTTATTGTTCGTCTTTACATGTAACCACGATAATGCATTTCTAAAATAAGTTAATTTCGGTCAAATGAAATTTAATTTTGGAATTCATTTTTGTTAAATAATTTGGATTAAATTGGATTTGACCCTGATAAAAGCATGTCACTAATAGAATTATAAGTATATAACTGATAGACTTTTTTAATGATAGATTCATATAGACTATGATATGTTATATCACTGTTTATGCTTGATAGACTCTAATAGATGTATACAGAAGTCTATCACTATCTTTTTTATCTTTCAACTCTATTTGCTAGGATCACTAATACACTTCGAGTAACAAATAAAAGTCTATCAAGAATAGAAGTGATAGAATGAAGAAGTATATTAGTGATATACTTCTATCACTCTAATATCATCGATAACATGATGGACTTTTATCATTGTCTATTAGTGATAGAAAGCCTATCAATTATTTCATTTTTATCACTATTAAACAGTGATAGAAGTATTAAAAGTCTATAACTGATATACTTATTTGATATTTTATTTGTTTAAGGTTTTTGTTTAGTGTTAAACGGATGATTTTTCTTTACATGTAATCACCTTTGATAATTTGAGACCAAAGAGAGTACCAAAACCTAAAGTATACTGATAGATCCTGATAGAAGTATATATAAGTATTGATGATAGAATTATAAGTATATAACATTTTTTTCTTAAGTATGTCACTAATTGACTTTGATAGAATTATATGTGTAACTGATAATCAAATAATACTAATCTATTTATGTCTATTAGTATTTCATTTTTTTTAGAAAAAAAAGTGTAGATCATATAAAATTTGGCTAATTTAATAATCTTTTATTTGTATCTTCGTATATCATGCTTGCATTTTTGTCTAATCTTGCTATATTGTTAATAAACAGTGATATACTTATATCCCTAATTGTATTTCTCTGATAATAGATAGTGATAGAAATCTATAACCAATATACTTATTACTAATAGATTTTGATAGATATTAAGTATATATATGAGTCTATTGTTGATGAATCCTTATAGAAGTATATATAAGTAGCATTGATAAAATTATAAGTATAGGCTTGTTTTCTTATAGAAGTCTTATCACTATTTTTGTTTTCAACTCTAATGGCTACTATCACTAATAGACTTCAAATAACAAATAAAAGTCTATCAACGACAAAAGTGACAAAATAAAGAAGTATACCAGTAATAGGCTTTCCTTTTCAAAAAAAATATTAGTGATAGGCTTCTACTATTATCTATCAGGGGGTGTTTGAGGCGAGAAGATGAGATGAGATAAGTTGAGATATGAACTCAACTTATTGTTTGGGAGGCCAACTTCGTATATCGTAGAGATTTTATATCATGCCCACCAACAGTGCACTCAACTCTCATCAAAATCGATGTTTCACTGCTCAACTCTGGCGACCACCTTCGATGGCCAACTCCCCCTACCACCTCCGACGGCCAACTCAAGCAATGACTTTCGACAGCAAACTCAAGCTACCACCGCTTACAGCCAACTCTAACAACATCCAACCACCACTATTGACAGTCAACTTCGGTGACCTTTGATGGCGCCACTCCATTAAATCTGACGACCATTATTTTAAATTATGTCTACTACAAATTTGGGTTTTGTTGACACATGAGTTTTTTGTTTTGCTGATGCTCGTGACGTTTAACCGTCAATAAAATCTTAATTAAAGCTTAACAACTATGAATAAAAAAAGAAAACATATAAAACATCAATAAATGTTTATATTTAGGTAGTCACGCAATATTATCAATAAAAACACCTTTGTTGACACAATAATATGTAAGTTCCGTCAAAATGTTGAATTCTCTATTTTTTTATTAGTTCATAATATTTAACAGTCGTTCTTTATAGTAATTTGACATTGATAAAAATCGATTTTTATCATGTAAGAAAGCAAACAAATTTGTGTGTGAAAACAACTTTGAGAAAAAATTTTCAAACACACAAGTGTTTTTCTTTAAAAAAAATTATCAAAAGTGTAAAAATAAAAATGACTTAACAAAAAACATCACATGCACAAATTTGTAAAATGATTGCTTAAGTTTAAAAATAAAATAAAATTGAAATGCATGATCCAAGAGTAAACTCTAAACCTCATTTTCCAAAACTCTAAGAAATACATGTATGCTTAAAAAAACAATAAAATAAAGTGTAATCTATAGTTTATTTTTAAAAATAGATGTAGAATTATTGAATAAAAAAGTTTTCAAACAAAAGTAATGATCATAAAAACATATTATTTATGTTTTAAAAAAATTGCACCAGATACCCTTAACATATGAACTCAACACCCCAAACACCCAAACACACAACATATAAACTTTACATATATAAACTTCACAACATATGAACTCCAGACATTTAAACTCACCCAGCGTGTCAAACAGCTTCTTTTTTATACTATTTTGATAACATTTAAAATCAATTTTAATATCATGAAAAAATGTATTTAAAAGTGTAAAATTAAACATTTCATTGATTTTGAGTAATTAAATATGACAAAAGTGATTTTAGCCCTTACAAAATCACTTTGAAACATGCACTCGAAACATCACAAAACCTTTGTGCAAATTCTTCCCCTACTTGTTTGAAAATAAAAATAAGGGCTACATGAAAATTAAGAGAAGTTAAATATTAAGGAAAATCAGTTTGCCATGCCTGCAAAATGTTTATAATTAATTTACTATATTTGTAAATATTTTGACTTAGTTTGTCATTTAGTACAATTACTCAAAAAATTGTGTAATTTTATTTAAATAAAAAAATATTGGAAATAACCTATTTAATATAGAAAATTTTATTTAGTTAAGATAAAAAATTGTTAAAAATGAATAAACTAAAAAAAGTAAATGAGCCCAACTCCATGGACATCTCGATGTAAGACTTAAATTTTATCAATTCAACTGTCAGATTTGGACAAACAAATCAATTTAAACTCTTAGTTAGGATGTTATCACTAAATTGTCTATGCATCAATTATAATCGTCTATTTTATTAATTTGATATTTGAAATCAGTTACACGCTTATAAAAATTGTTTCATAGATAATTTCAAAAAATAATCTTAGTAAAAAGATTTAAATTGATTTTATTACGAAAATTTAATAATTTAATTAAAATAGTTATGAATATTACACCATTTTTTTCTAACAAACAAATTTTATTTAAATAGAATAGAAAGAAAGAAAAAAGCTCAAAATTTTTTTTTCCTCGGTAAATGTTGGAGTTTTCTTTTTCGATAATTAAAAAAATATTGAGGCATCATCACAAGATTCATACCCCATCAAACTCCAAATATATCTTAAATTTATCTCACTATTAAGTAAAATTTTTAATTTATTAACATTAAAGGAAAAAGATGTCTTAATTAATATAAATGTTGCTTTCAAATATAGAAAAATGAATCAATATATTTATAAACATAGTAAAATTTTACTATCTATTTGCGATAGATCGTAGTATACTGTGATATTTTACTGTTATTTATAAATATTTTTAACAATTTTATCATTTAAAATAATTTTACTAAACATAATTTAAATTAGTTTGTTTTAAAAACTCATGTAAAATGAATCTAACTAACTTTGAAATCCATGTAAAAAATTTTAAATGAATTTAGTAATAGTTTAATAGAAATAGTTATAAATATTGTCCAATATTTTTTAGGACAAACAAATTTGATTTAAAATTACCATCAAATTATTGCCGGCACCAAAGAAACACAATTTGCAATTTGTCCGAGAAAATAGAAAGAAAAGGAACAATGAAAATCATTTTTTTATTTTGTTTATTTAATTCACACCTCTATCTTGAATCTTGATGTGCTCCGTCTGTCCCCGCCCATTGACACATAACTCTTTCTAAACCAATTTTCAATTGATCTCTTCTTCTTCTTCCTTTAATGGCGGACACCGGCGTAGTCACCGTTTACGGAAATGGCGTCATTTGTGAAGCTACCAAGAAATCTCCCTTCTCCGTCAAGGCCGGTTTGGCTCAAATGCTTCGGGGCGGCGTAATTATGGACGTCGTTAATGCTCAACAGGCCCGAATCGCCGAAGAGGCCGGAGCCTGCGCCGTCATGGCCCTCGAGAAAGTTCCGGCCGACATTAGGGCTCAAGGTGGAGTCGCTCGCATGAGCGATCCTCAATTGATCAAGGAAATCAAGCAAGCCGTGACCATCCCCGTCATGGCCAATGCTCGAATCGGTCATTTCGTCGAAGCTCAAATCCTCGAAGCCATTGGCGTCGATTACATCGACGAGAGCGAGGTTCTGACTCCGGCTGATGATAAGAACCACATCAACAAGCACAATTTTCGGATCCCCTTCGTATGTGGATGCCGAAATTTAGGGGAAGCACTACGCCGAATTCGCGAAGGCGCTGCGATGATTCGTACCAAAGGCGAAGCCGGAACTGGAAATATCGTGGAGGCTGTTCGTCATGTGAGGTCTGTGATGGGAGACATTAGAATGCTGAGGAATATGGACGATGATGAAGTTTTCTGTTACGCCAAACAAATCGGGGCACCGTATGATCTGGTGATGCAGACCAAGCAGCTCGGCCGGCTGCCGGTGGTGCATTTCGCAGCTGGAGGAATTGCAACTCCAGCTGATGCGGCGATGATGATGCAATTGGGATGCGACGGACTATTCGTCGGCTCCGGCGTGTTCAAGAGCAGCGATCCAGCTAGGCGAGCTAGGGCTATTGTACAAGCCGCAACGCATTACAGCGATCCGGATGTTCTTGCAGAGGTGAGCTTTGGATTGGGAGAACCCATGGCGGGAATTAACCTCAGCGATGGCAATGTGAATGTGGAGAGGTATGCAAATCGATCGGAGTAATTTTGGTTTGCGATCTTCGAGAAAATCTGTTGAAATCTTGAAGTTATAACTTTATGTGATCCCTTTGAGTAAAAACTTGTTTTCTCTTTTGTTTCTTGAGGTGAAACTAATAAACATATTCGTAATCTGGGTTTTTGTCAATAATTATATATATGTATTCCTATGCTAATTGTCTTTCGTATTTTAGGATTGAATTTTAGAACGAATGGTTTTGTTGAACCACGAGTATCGATTAGAAAGATAAAAACCACACAGAAAATTTGTAATGTTTTCCATATTTATTCATCAAAGGAGGCTTTCTTTGCTGTTTAATGTATTTTTCGTATAGTTCTATTAACATCATTCCTCTTCTGCAATCTTGACTGGCAATTGCAAAACCAATAATTCTTGCCATGTATGATGTATTTGCTTCATCAGGTTTAAAGTTAATCGTTATGTGAGTCCTTAATTGCCATATTTCTATTGAACATAGAATTTGTATGTTACAACATCTACCTCCGGACATGTTTGTAAGATATTCTGAAAATGACAGTTGGAACGGATTAAAAAACAATCCTGATGCTACGAAAGTCGAATTCAAGAGTGTAAGAAAAAAAAGTGATTTTTAACAATTTCTGTTAAAATCAACCAATTATGTTTGTTGCACTCGCCGATTCGATAGATCTTCTAGACCCTTGTGGCAAGCAAATCTATATGATCAATTATGCTTTTTGAAGCTACCAGCCCTTGGCTAGTTAAGGGCGTCTTTCTTACATTTTTTCTTCAGAGAAGAAAAACAAACAATAAAAAGCATGGATTGGTTCTAAATCATGGAGATCAGATGCAAATGGTTTATGAAAATTTTCAAGCTATTAAGAGAGAAATTATGAAAAATATTTTTCAACAATGCCTGCCTGGAGAAAACTTGGAATAAAATCGTCTGTTAACAGTCATTGATTCCCAACAAACGCAACACTCAGCACAAGGGCCCTGGTTTTATTCTGCCTAAACATGTCGATGGAGTATCTAACCCATTATAGGCATCTCAGGTTGATTTCTGGAGGAAAATTAACCACCAGCTCCAATTTTTGGCTGATGAGTTAACTCACCTTTACATAATATATGGCAAAAGAAAAACAAATACGCAAATTAGAGTAATTGGCTTCTAACCAGAAAATCAATATATAAAACAAAATTTTAGAATATCTCGATGAGAAGATTATGACTGAAGTTTCTGCAATATCTTCCTGCTTGCAACAAATTTGCAGGATGGATTCTGGGGGCTTCAAGTATGATGATAATACGCAATCAAACAAAGCTCAGCCCTGTAATACTTGAGCTAATGGTTGGATCAAATCAAATGGCAGCAGATGCATGCTAACTTCGAAGAAGGATAAGGGTGAGGGAAATAATTCACATTCACAACCATCTAAAAGCATGGTCTTTAGGATCCAAGCGGGCGACCTCCATCTGCATCAGCATTTTCATCGAAAACTTCATACTCGAAGTCCTTATCAAGATTTTCCATGGTTCTGCCAAAAATAAATGATTTCGTTCCCATTGTTGTGAAGGGCATTAAGCCAAATGCTCGTGCAGTTTTGATCTCGCGCGCAACTTTCCTCTGTGCCTTGGCACTAATACCTGTCTGTGAAGTGTTGAAGTGATAACATAAGACAAAGGTTGATGATTCAACTTGTTCAAAACCTGATTTTTGTTCAGGAAGTTTACCTTGCTCCTCTTGATAATGATCCCGGCATCAGTTATAAAGTTCGCCAGAAACCTAACATTCTGCAAACAACTACTCGCTTGTTAGAAATGCCTACAGCAGGGATAAGAGACATAAAATACAATTTAACTCCCGTCAATTATTTTAGTTGTTTGGACAGGTACCCTATATTATACAAACTTATGGCCAGACTAATTTTTGGTAGCACTGAAAATGAAAGAAATAATTCCATGACCAGACAATGTTGCAAACGTGCAACTGTTAGAAACTCTTAAGAGGCCATTGCATGATCTTACTTCATTGAAAAATACAACCGGACACTGTCCAGATCAGAAACACGTGAATTGATTTAACTGCAATTCATATAAAAAGTTTGATGATCCATGGCTACTTATGAACTACACTATGTCTATTATGACAGACAAAATTTCTAACCGGACAGCTCCTTTTGTTCTAGGATGGACAGTGTTGATTAAAAAAACCAGATGTATACTCCCTGCCAGACTTCTTAAATATAACTGTGCAGAAAACCAGCAGTAAACAACCATATTCCAACTTATCGTTTCTTATACATTGAAATTTCTAAACTACTCAAATTCACTCGATTCAAAATCAAAGATTTCTTTCTAAGCTTGTGCCGCTTCTTTTCTTTTAGTTCATAAGCTATAATGTTTAATATATGAGAAGTTCATACCATAAGATATTCCATATTTAACTATGTTGCTACGAGAGACGATCGCAACTGATCAAAAGGTATGTTACCACACCACTAATTTCGACCATGTTTTAGTCCTAGTCGCATAATAAATGAGAAAGGGGATTTAGTAAAATGGCAAGGTAAATGAAATTCAGGAATGCTCACCCTGAAATCAGCTTTTCTTAAGACCTCCTCTGTTTTCACCTGAAACTCAACCCTTTTGGGAGGCTTACGTACACCTGGCTTTCTTAGATCCAGATCCTGTATACATTCTAAAGTACTTAGAATAATGGTAATGTAACACAAAATCATCTACAGAAGGTGCAAAATGATTATATAGTGAAGTTCAAACCCATCACAGATCATCCAATCTGAATGTAACCATCCAGACACAGTTGGCCATAAAACTCACCTAATATGCTTCTTGAAGGAAACATGGATTGGTTCAAGTAAAAGTAATTTTTTAGGTGATGTGATTATAATTTTTTTATGGTAATAAGTGCCTAGGTATGCTCGGTTGGCGTCATGTAATCAGTATAGTAAAAAATAGAAGCTATATGAACGATAAATGTTTGTTCTTAACAAGTATAAAAAAAATATATTAGTTGCTCAGCTACATGCCTTGGTTTCGTATGTTGATCCAGGCTTAAAAGACATATCTGCTCTGAAAGTATAATCATCTTTTGCTATTTCCTCGGGATCAAACTCAAAATAAGTGGAAGCTTTCTTCAACTTGCCATCCATCCCATCTGATAGCGTGTTAAGATTATCTTCAAGACCATAGAACGAATGAAAATTGTTTCCTCCACTCAATCTCGAACCTATTCTTTCACGAGGTTTGCCAAGTCTATCAAGCTTCTCAAAGAAAGCCTCATTTCCAGAATCGCCCGAAGAAACACCCCCAAATATCCGACGTTCGAAGTCATCAGCAGACTCAAACGAATCAGGTTTTCCCTTATCATCATCAAATCCACTATCTGTTTAAAAGTTTTAAACACGAAAGTTGTAAAATACATGCCTTGAAGCACATTATCATTTATACAACCAAACATGAGAACCTCGGAAGACCAATATCCAAACGGAAACACATTTGAGCAACATTAGCTTAGAATAAACTTGACGAATTTCCGCTCAAGTCGAAAAGAACTTCAGGAATCACAGTATAAATCATAAATTCATGGATTGAAATCCAAAACAAGTGGAAATTACCACGAGCGGCGTTTGTGGAAAGGTTTCTGAGCACATAAGGTTGCTTTAATCTCCGCGATAGGCCACCGCCAAGGGTTCGCAAAGCAACCTGAACGGTTCTCATTTCGCACGGAACGAAGAAGTAGCAGAGCCTGAGAAGAGTGAAGACTTACGTTTGGAGTTTGGACTCACTGCCACTGATCTGAGATTAAAAAGCAGAGAAAGACAGAGAGGTAGACGAGAGAGACGGAGGAAGGTCGACGGAGTGGACTGAGAGAGCTGCCGTGGGTAGATCGACGGTGAGGGAACAAAGTTGGAGGCGGTGAGGTGAGGGAGATGAGAAGATCGACACGAAGGGAAGTGAAATCGGCGAAGGTGAAAGGGGAAACTGAAAGGGGAGAAATGGGCCTTGAGAGGCCCAACAAGACACTTGACTTAGGCCCAGTTCGCCTAAACGCCACGTACCAAAGTTGAGTCAAAAGGCCGAAGATAAATCACCATCTTGGGCTCGCCCATGTGATTTATGCTTCCATCAACACAAGGTGGAAACTGGAAGATCAATCATTAGTGGTAATTCAGGTCAGGTATGTTATGGAATACATTTTCGTTTAATTTAAAAATTAGTTCATTTGGAAAAAAAATTAGAGTGTTTTGCAACTATTCAAAATAAAATAGGTGTATTTTAAATTTTTTTTATTAAAATAGTTTAAATAAAAATAATTTTTTTGAAAAACATTTTTTTCTCAAATCAATCCAAAAGAGTCCGATGTAATCTCTTACAAATATAGAAAAATGAGACGTCGTAAATATAAAAAAGTATTAAAAAAAATTAATGAGTATAAAAATAAAGTCAGTAGAAAAAGATGAAAAATCCGAAAAGTTATGTAACAAAATATTTGAAATGGAAGATTCTAGATATTTCAAAAAGAAAAATGGCCTAATTTTTTAATTTTGAAACAATAATAAAATTTAGAAGAAAATCAAGCTAAAAAGTCATGCATTCAAATGAAATCTGAAATGTTGCTATGTTACTCCAAATTTTCTATTTATTATGAAATTACATTTTTTTTCTTTTTTTTTTTTCAATTGAGGTTTGATTTAGATTGTATTTGAGTCTCGATATTTTTAAATTCAATAATTTTATTGATTTTGTTATCGGTAGTACTTTAGGCCTTTTCGTCAATTTTCTATTAATTTCTAATATTAGAAGAAAATTCCCTAATTTTTAATTATTAGAAGAAAAAACTTTTTGAATATCTTTTTTATCCATTCTTCTTCTTACCCAACCCTCCAAACCCCCTCTCTTTCTCGTGTTTGCAGGTACCACTATACTCTTAAACCTTTCTTTATATTTTTAATTGTAAAAATTGAGCTTTTAAATTTATATAAATGTTAAAATTGGACTATAAAATTTATATAATTATATAAATTATAACAACCGTATTAATTTGAAGGTTCAATTTTTGTCATTTGAAAGTCTAATTTTTACAATTATTGTAAGTTTGAGGGTCCAATTTTAACAAGGAAAGAAGATTAAAAGCCTAATTTTTACAATTTAAAGTTTGAGGGCCTAATGCAACTATCACTATATTCCAAATGTGGTTTTTGTAATTTGTCATTTTTTTTCATATTTTTATCCCCTCTTCTTCTTCTCCTTTTCTCTTTCTCATATTTGTCTATTTCGTGATATATATTTTATATATTTGAATTATATTCATATTGACACATTCCAAAACTTTCTATTGGATTCGACAAATATAAAACTTAATATAAAAACAAAATATTGGCATGTACGTAAACTTTCTATTTTCATGTCCAATGTACGAGATTGCATATACTAGTTGACTTTTTATACTATTGACTTCAAGATCAGAGAATCGATTATAATAAAATATTGGTTAAAAAACACATATTGTCTCTAATTTTCAAATGACAATTTTGTTCTTGAACTTTAATGGGTAACATGACTCCTAAATTTGTAACAATTTAGTCACTAAGCTTTCATAAATAACAATTTAGTCCTGATACTTTGAAATTTGTAATAATTTAATATCTATTATGAAAAAAGTCTTTTCAAAATTAAGTGTCAACTTTATAATGTAACGACTTAATCTTTATAGTATATATATAAAAAAAAAAAATGATCTCCACTAATTTATCAATTTACATGTATAAAAAATTTTATTTAGTTTTAATAATATTTTTTATAATAGAAAATAATATTTTTTATAATAGAAATTAAATTGTTACCAATAATAAAATATATAAATTAAATTATTATTTATTAAAATTTTAAAACTAAATTGTTAACCATTTAAAATTATAAAGACTACATCGTTGTCCATTAAAATTTAGATGGTAAATGGTTGAGTTTGAACCAAAATAATTTTCAACCTAATCTTTTTTAATAATATATTTATCACGGACCCTACTATTACATTTATTTAGCATTTAATTTTCGACGCCGATTGCAGCTTCACAGTTCTCGGACAACGGACACTGTAGGTCAACATTGGAGGGCCCTGCGCTTTACCTTTGTCGTTAAGAAACTTAATCTTAACCGTCGATCACCGTGACCCCAAACAAGCACTGATCATCAGATAAACTCTATCCCGCGCACCAAATACCAAGAACACTATTTTGGCGGCTTATATACATCCCTATAAATTTAAAGGTTCCAATATTATTTTTATTTTTTAATTTTTAAATTTTTAACTTTGATTTATTTCGGTTTTTGAATTTTAAAAAAGTAATCATTTTAATACTTAAAAAATAAAGTAAAAATTTAAATGAAGAGACTAAAATGATCATTTTTTTTAAAATACAAAAACCAAAATGAACATTATAAAAATACATGAACTAAAATAAACTAAAATTGAAACTATATGGATCAAAATAAACATTTTAAAAATACAAAGACCAAAGTAAACTAAAACCAAAAGTACAAGAACCAAAGTAATTTTTGAACCAATTCATAAAGACATTCTTAAAATTAGTTAATTATAGAAAATATCCCTTAATTTTATAGTTTATTTCAAAAGTTTCTTTAATACTTGGAAATTTTATGAACATTTTTCGAACAAAAAGTGATATATATATATATATATTGATCAAACTGCAAAAATCACTCTTGAAGTATAGTGATAGTTGCAGTTAGAACCTTAAATTTTTAATTTTAAAAATTAAACTCTTAAAATTATACGAATGTTAAAATTGAGTCAAATTGGACTTTCAAACTTATATAATTGTATAAATTATAACATTTGTATAAGTTTAAGAGTTCAATTTTTTATCATTTATGGATCCAAATTCTACGATTATTGTAAGCTTGAGGACCCAATTTTAACACTTGTAGACAAACTCTATTCACACTCTCGGCAACCTATCTTTTACTCAAAGACTTTTTTTTTGAACTTATGCTAAAATTGCCTATGAGCTCCACTAGACCACTTTCATCGCTTAAATTCTTCATGAATATCATTGCTCGGGGATTTGAGTCTAAAACTCTAAACTTTAAATTTTGTATTACAAATTTAATATAAATGTTAAAGTTTAACAATTTAATCGTCAAATCAAACTTTTAATATAAGATCTATGATGTGAATTCTCTAACCCTAAATTGTACTAATTTTCTTTTTTTATATATTTTAATCCGGAACAAAAAGAAACTATAAATTAAAATATTAACGTTCGTTCAATTGGCCTAACCAAACCACTCCAACCTCTTTTGTCAACAAACAAATAAATAAATAAGAAAAGTGAAAATCCAAATACAAGATGACGTCGTTTCACACATGGAAACAAAAGAATGTTAGATGACAGAAAAAGGACTTCTAGAAACTACTCACACTCGGACTTCAGTGTGCATTTATTTGATGACTATTTCGTTTGTATATTTATTTTTAATTTTTCACAATATTTGCATCTTACGTCTTATTCTTAACCAAATAAATAATTTTAAAACTATTTTTCTTTAGCTTTTAAAATTAGATTTTTTAAAAAAAAGAAAGAATATTGATAAATATTAGATAAAAGAAATAAAAAATTTAGAGGTAAAAAGTATTGTTTATAGACATAATTTTAAAAACAAATGGTTTCAAAACAGGCCTATATTTTTTAAAGTTTGTTTGGTATATATTTTATTTTTTATTTTTTATTTTTAAAAATTAAGTCTTTCGATTAGTTACAATGTTTAGTTAAATTCAAAAAATAAAACTACTTTTTTAAAATTACTTTTTTTTAGTATTTAAGACTCGACTTAATTTTTTAAAATATTAATAAAAAATAAATAACAAAACATAAGTTTTGAAGGCAAAGATGATGTTTACGTGCTTAATTTAAAAAAAAAAAAATCAAATGATTAACAAACAAATCCTAAATAAAGTAATTTTTTAAAACTTCTCTTTGTTTTTAAAATTTGGCTCTCAACTCTTAAATGAAATAAAATTCAATTAAGTGTTAGAAATTGAGAAAAAATAAGCTTAAACTTTAAAACTAAAAAACAAAATGGTAATTTGTAATTTAAACTAAATAAATAAAATAAAAATTATTATAAATAGAAAAATATCAAACTATTTACAAACGTAGCAAAATTTATTTAGACTCAAATAGACATTTATTCGTATCTGTTTAGTAAAGTGATAAATATCTATCGTGATCTATCACATATCAAATATTGATAGAACTTTTGAGAATTTGCCCTTCAAAGTAAAAACATCACTATTATTTTCTTAAAACTCTCATTATTTTTTTCATTCACTCTCGTCTCTCTCTCAACCTTTTTCTCAATAATTTCTCTCAGCCACTCTCAATCCCTCCTCATACTTCAAAGTTTATAGTGACCTCTCTCTCTCTATATATATTTATATTTATAAGGATTTTTTTAAGAAAGTCACGTTGCCGAGATTTTTCAAGTTCTAAATATCCTTGAAATTCCTCCATTTAAAATTTGCCATATTTCGACCCCGACGTTTTCGGGATGCCCCTAATAACCAACGAATGGCAAGTGTTTTTCCTTGAATTTAGATAGGGCTTACAATGGAAGTCCTTCTGTTTCGTCTCCATTATGTTGTTGCTAGCAAATACCACTATTTTTTGTTTTGGATCTTCCAAATCATTCTCGAGGGAGGTCCAGACCCATTTTTTACATCCTTCGATAAAAAGATTCATTCTCTTCATAAAAAATAGGAAAATCGATTTTACGGTATAGACGCTTATGACCTCCCCTCTATGCCCCTGCGGTAATGATTCTGGAATATCCTCAGGTTTCGGTATTGTTCCTCCAATGATTGTAGTACCAAGTACTTATTGCCGGATTTTTTTTTTCTCAAACATTTTTTTGTGTCAACCACATTATTCTCGTATTTTTTCTATAAGTGGATTTTCCCCCTTTTTTTTAAAAAAAAATGGATTTCTTCTCTATTTATATATATAATCTCGTTCTCTTACGTCTTTTACAACTTACCTAGTAGTTTCTTTTTCCTTTTCACATTTTTGTTATTTTGGGTATTTATTCTTACGTATTTTTCATTTAAACGTTTTTGTAATCTCATTCTCTTATGTTAAACAAACTTACAATAGTAATTTTTCCCCTCTATCTTCTTGATTCTCCAAGCAAGAAGATGTTACTAAATTTTATGACTTTTTTATTGCATCTCCACGTTGCATGAAAAATTACAATACAAATATTTTAGACTTTATTTGGTAATCATTTTGTCTTTTTTTTGTTTTTTGTTTTTAAAAATCAAGTATATCCCTTAGAATGATTTGCATCTTTTGGTTGGATTTTTAATTAAATTTCAAAAACCAAAACAAATTTTTAAAAATTACTTTTTTTAGTTTTCAAAATTTGGTATGGTTTTTTAAACCATTGGTAAACAGTAGATAACAACGAATGAAGAAATTTGGAGGTGAAAGTAGTGTCTATAGGCTAATTTTCTAAAACAAAAACTAAAAACAAAATACTTACCAAACGGGCCCTTAGTTTTTAATATGTTGAAATTTTATTACCAACCAATTTTTAAGTGCTAGAATTTACACCATTGTTTTATCCGCCATACCCGTACGACGAAGTTCAAAAAATATAAATTCAAATTGGGTTTCATACTCATACATGTTGTAATAAATAAGATTATAAAAAATGTCCTTGAATTTCGTAGTTTGTATAAGAAATACCGTAAACTTTCAAAAATTTCAACAATACTTTAAACTTTCAAAAGAGTTTTAAAAAAATACCATTGTCGTTAAGTTGGATGGAAAGCATTAAAGTTTTATTTCAAAAAGTTTCAAAAATACCCTTAACTTAAAAAAAGTTATAAAATACCTCCACCGTAAGTATATGAGCAGAGTTAAAAAAATACTCTTAAATTAGAAAAAGTTAAAAAATACCTTCACCGTAAGTATATGAACAAAAACCATTAATACCTTGTTGCAAAAATAAGTTTAAAAAAAAAATTAAAAATAAACTCACTAAAATTCAAAACCAAAATCTGTCTTTAAAATATACAAAAAAGATAAATAGACAAATAAAAAAATATGTTTGGCTATTTACACACCCTCAACTATTAACGTGCAACTTTATTGAAGCATTTGAATCCTAAATATCCTTAGTGATGTCTTTATTCTCTCTTCTTATTATAATCCACGTATCTTAATTGAAGTATGCAATTTTATTTATTTATTCATACAATCTAATTAAATAGACTTTATTACAAAATTGTCTTAACCTTCCTATTTTTTTTTTCATTAATAGCCTAATAAGATGAAATATTGCACAAAAATATGGCTCAAATGTCCATATCACCCTCCACAACTTTTAGAAAATTTGGAAAATATTAATAAGAAATGACACATATGGAAAATAAAATATATCATTAAATGGTTTTTTCCAAAACTGTTTTATTTTCAAAATCAAATATTTGAAAAAAATATACCATACACATGTATTAAATGATTTTTTTCCCAAAACTCGTGAATGAAAGTTAGTGGGTTATAATATACAGTATCTTTGTATGTATTGGTTTTTGTTCATATAACAGTTAAGAATACTTTTGAAGTTTAATTTAAGAGTATTTTTGAAACTTTTGAAAGTTTAGGGGTATTTTTGACCCAAATGATTAATGGTTTCCATTCAAAACTAATATAGTAAATATATTTTTGAACTTATTTTAAAAGTTTAAGAATATTTTTAAATTTTTGTCAAAAATATTTTTGACACAAAATTCAAATTTTATGAATATTTTATGTAATTTAGACTACTAAATATGCATTCACCAATGAAAAGTAATCACATTTGTAAAAGATGAATAATTGGATTTTTGTAAATTTCCTGGCTACTAGAAGTTGTGAAAAGAAATTCCATCAGCACGATAACGAACTAAAACACAAAATTGGAAGAAGATTTAAAGAAATTTAAATTTAAAATGCTGAATTTTTTCTCGAGGCCAGAAATTGGGTGAAATTTTTCATAGATTAATAAAAATAAAATTTTCATGGACTAAAAATTAGTTTTAACTGTTCCAAAAAATAATAATAATAAATTTTCAAAAAAAACATATTTTGTGTTTTTTACAACGCGCGACGGTGCATGAAATGCCACGTCATTCTCCAGACCAAAAACGCGTCGGGCGTGATGATCCGGAATATCGATACCGTCACTTTGGTAGTTTGGTGCACTATTTTTCCAATCATACGATAACACGTGGCGCACTTGTAATTCAAACCAAAAGGTATCCTGTTCCCTTATGTTGGGCGGGTTGCAATCCCATTATTAAATTGAAGGCAAAATTACTTTTCACTCCCAAGTTTTCAACAAGATGTGGATTTGGTTATAAGGTTTATAAATATATTTTTTTAGTCCTTCAAATTAGTCTATTTGGTTCTTATATTTTTAAAATATATCTTTTTAATCTTTGAATTTTTAAATATAAGATCAAAAAAATTTCTCAAATAATTTTTTATTATTATTTTAAATAATTATATGACATTTTAAATTAGAAGATTAATTTTTAAAAACCATCTTCTCTAAAATTATATATTTTTTTCTAATTTTAAATATAATATAATTACTTTTAAAAAATCAAAGGGAAAAAATATTTGAAAGACCTTTTAAATCCATTTCTAGACACTTAGAGACTAAATATATATATTTTGAAAACTCAAGGACTACATGAACCTATTTTTATAAACTTGGAGACTAAAAATGTACATTTTTAAAACTCAAAGACTAAACACACATATTATTCAAAATTTAGGGACTAAAAAGGTAATTTTTCATATATTAAATTTTAAAATACACTAGCTCTCTACTTTCTTCTAATTTAATTATCAAAATTTTCAAAGGTTTATTTCTAGTCTATATAATTATAATAAAAATTTTGGAAAATTATTATTATCGAACTACTTACAAATATAGCAAATTTCACTTTTTATCAGATAGATCTAGATAGACATCTATCATAGTCTATCACAATCTATCACAAAAAGTAAAATTTTGCTATATTTGTAATTATTTTCAACAGTTTTTCTATTTTTTGAATCCCAATTTTAATTTAGTAGCTATACTTTCATTAAATTTTAGTTTTAGTCTTAAATCAATTTTAGGTATTTTAATCCATATATTGGGAGTTTTTTCAATTTTATTTTTCTATTTCAAATGTCTTCATTTTAGTTTACGTATTTTCAATAAATCTTAAATTTAATCCTATTTGTTAATTTATTTTTATTTTTATTTTTTTATTCAATATTATTTTCACTATAAATTTTAAAAATATATCCATATATGATATACATTTGTATGAAAAATGTTAGGGTAATTACTTTAAATGACAAAATTGCTAGAAAGATCTTCAAATATAAACTAGCGATAGACAATAATAAACTATTATCATATATTAGATCTCCTCTATATGTGTGATTGGTAGACATTAATATTTTATTATATTTGTATTTAAGTTGGCTCATTTTGCCATATTTGAAAACAAGCCAATATGTTATTATTATTTAGTTAATTTTGATAAAAAGAGTTAATTTCAAGAAATCAAAATTTAAATTTATCAAAAGTGCAGCGACTAGAATTGAAAATTTGAAAGTAAAAAACTAAAACTTACTCCAAAAAATAAACCAAAACACGAATAATAATAATAATAATAATAATAATAATAATAATAATAATAATAATAATTCCATGAAAAAATACAATGTAAATATATTTTCATAATTTTTTAAAAAAATGCTAATTAAAGTGACTAGTTTAAAAAATCAACAACAATCCAACTTGACTAGCTTTAAAATAAAACAAAATCCAAATAGATGGACGAAAGCATTATTCTTAAAAAAAAAAAAAAAAAAGACCAAAACATTATTATAATTTCTTATAACTTTTTAAATTTCTGCATTTGAGTTGCATTTCATTTTGGATTGAATTTGAGTTTCATTTGGGAGAGGAGAAAATGAAGACCGAAGAAGACAAGAAAGAAAATATAATTAAAAAAAGAAAAAGAAAAAGTTTGAAGAGGACGGTGGCGGAGACCAAAGAGCTTTGGCTAATGCATAGAAGTAGTTTGGTCTTTTTGACTCCAACCTAATAAAGGCGAGAGAGCAGAGGAAGAAAAGTCCTACTTTCATTCTATCGCTTTACTCTCATAGCTAAAAGCTAAGTTTACAAACCAAAATCTAGCCCTGTTTCAGCTTCTCTTTCGATCTGTCGATTCCCGCTCTCTCATCTTTTTTCTTTCTTACAAGGTAATTTTCTTCCGTTCTTGTTAAGTTTATGTGTTGTTCGAACATGATTTTGAAATGGGGTTTTCTTCTTTTCAGTTTTTTTTTAGTTAAATCGTTTGTTGTTAACAAGCAGTTGATTGAATTCTGAGTATTTTCGTGTTGGGTACAGTTTTTCAGTTCCTGGGAATTATCCGTTACTGTTCTTTCATTCTTCTTTTCTTTTGCTGTTTTACCGGTAACCAAACAGGGGTTGTTTTTGTTATGTCGTTTTGCTTGTTGGGTGTTGTAATTTTTCTTCTCTTTCCATTTCTACTTGAGTTTGTTTGCTCTTCTAGTTTGAGTATGGTTTGATGGCTAAAGATTTGGATAATTTTTTCATCAATCTAAACTAATATACCTTCTTTTTGGGTTTTGGTTTTGGTTTTTTTTTTTTTTTGTGGTTTCTTTCTTGTTCTGGGTTTTCCCCTCCTGCAACCCCTTGAAATTTCCATTTATTGATTGCAATTTCTGATTGTGTTTCTTGCAAATTATTATTTTTGTAGAAATTTGAAGGTCTTAAGACGGGTTGGATTATGATGTGCAATGGTTGCAATAGGAAATCTGCAAGCCCTAACTTCGTGATGGACGACAGATTTAGACGAGGGGGATTGGGATTTTGTATCTCTGTTTTGCTTGAATTTTCAGCTACAGATGATCTGATTGGATTTAGGAGTGCTGTTGAGGAAGATGGTTATAATATTGATGAGGCAAGCTTGTGGTATGGGAGGATTTTCGGTTCAAAAAAGATGGGATATGAAGAAAGGACTCCTCTTATGGTTGCAGCCATGTTTGGGAGTATGAATGTTCTGTCTTATATCCTTCACAGTGGTCGTGTTGATGTTAATCGAGCTTGTGGTTCAGATGGCGCAACGACTCTCCATTGTGCTGTTGCTGGGGGTTCTGCTGTTGCGGATCAGGTTGTCAAACTCTTGATTGATGCTTCCGCTGATGTGAGTGCTGTTGATGCAAACGGTAACCGGCCTGGTGATTTGATTGCTCCTGATTTTACTTCAGCCTCCTATTCAAGGAAAAAAGTTTTACAACAATTACTAAATGGTCGTGAAGAAGCCCTTGGTTCATCCGAGTCAATATTTTACGAGAGAGAAACACAGGAGCCATTGCTATCACCCCCTCGGGCTTCAAGAGATGGGACAGAGAAGAAAGAGTATCCGGTTGATCTCTCGCTTCCAGACATCAAGAACGGAATCTATAGCACAGATGAGTTTAGAATGTATACTTTTAAGATCAAACCTTGTACAAGAGCTTACTCTCATGATTGGACAGAGTGTCCATTTGTTCACCCTGGGGAAAATGCAAGGAGGCGGGATCCTAGGAAATACCATTACAGCTGCGTCCCATGTCCAGAATTCAGAAAAGGAACATGTAGGCAGGGGGATACCTGTGAATATGCTCATGGAATTTTTGAATGTTGGCTCCATCCTGCTCAATATCGTACCCGTCTTTGCAAAGATGAAACTGGATGCACCCGAAAAGTCTGTTTCTTTGCTCACAAGTCGGAAGAACTCCGCCCCTTGTATGCTTCAACTGGTTCTGCTGTACTGTCTCCAAGATCAATCTGTGGTTCTTCACTCGACATTGCATCGATCAGCGCACTTACCCTTGGTTCTCCTTCAGCTCTGATACCTCCTTCATCAACTCCACCTTTAACCCCTTCTGGAGTTTCCTCTCCAATGGGTGGAACCATGTGGCAGACTCAATGTAATATGGCGCCCCCGACCTTGCAGCTTCCAGGTAGCAGGCTAAAGACTTCTTTGAACGCAAGAGACATAGATATAGATGTTGAGATACTCGGTCTCGAAAGTCAGCGCCGTAGACAACAACAGCTAATAGATGAGATGTCCTGTCTACCTTCCCCTACCAGATGGAACAATGGCTTGCCAATCCCTCCATCTTTTCCATCCCCGAGGAGTAGAAATGGAGAACTTAATGGACTTGGAGGCATGAACCCTAATAACCTTGAGGACCTTTTCGGGTCTGTAGATCCTGCGATTTTGCCTCAATTACAAGGACTTTCATTGGATTCTGTGGGATCTCAGGTACAATCCCCTTCTGGGATTCAGATGCGCCAAAGCTTGAATCAGTCTTTCCTCTCGAGCTATGCTAACAGCATTGGATCTCCTCCTGCAAGATCATCTCAACTATCCGTGTCTACTGCAGCTAGCGTTCTGAGTTCTAGGGCTGCTGCTTTCGCCAAGCGTAGCCAGAGCTTTATCGAGCGTAGTGTAGTGAACTGTCATTCTGGACTTTCACCCCCAGCTACATCCACAACTGCCATGCCTTTGAGCCTGTCTGATTGGGGTTCGCCGGATGGAAAACTAGACTGGGGAATTCGTGGAGAAGAACTCAACAAGTTAAGGAAGTCTGCATCATTTGGGTTCCGAAACAGTTGCACCAGCACTCTCGCCACGTCCACAATGCACGCTGCCACTCTCGAGCCAGACGTGTCGTGGGTTCAGTCCCTGGTGAAGGATGGTCCATCTGAAAATGCTGTGCAGCTGAGTATGGACGAGCAGCAGCAACAGCAGCTTTGTCATCTCGACAATGGCGATTCAAAGCGAAGGTACATGGAACAGGAGCAGTTAGTTGCTTGAGCTTTGGAGTTTGGCCACATTTTTTTGCTTCCATTTAACGGATTACTGGTATTATATATATTTATAATTTTTTAAAAATGCTCATTGATATTCATCCTTTCATAATTAGGTAGGGGAGATTTTCCCAGAGCTAAAAGAATATTGTATCCAGAGTATTAATCAAATTTGGGCAGAAGAAATGTTTCTGCCCACTCCATAACTAGTTACTTTTCATTTGAAGAATAACACATTTTATATTTAACCTTCCTTTTCTTTTGTTCACCCAATTCAAAACATTTGATCTCATTCTTATTCTTCTGTGATTCTGAATCCTGAATGTTCAAATGACCCTACAAAGGATATTCAAAGCTTCTATTCACAATATCTTTGATACAAAATTAAAACTAAAATATAAAAATACTTTTGAATTAGATACTTTATCTAATTGTAATGTTTCCTTTGACATTTTATAAATGTTTAAAATTATCTAAGATTAAGACACCATCGGTTTATCACACTAATATTCTAATGAATTTATACTTGAGGATTAGTTTTGAAATATTTGTGAAAAATTCAAATATAATATTACTAACTTTTGAGACAACGAGCGAACTTTCGTAGTTTGGCCTAAAATTATATCATTGTACATATTATGACATAAATAAACAAGCAAGAAAATTGATACACAAATTTACATGGTTTACTAAGAGTATTTTAGATACATCTATGGAGACGGATTTCTTCCTATTTTATTATCTACAAAATATAGATACAGAGGCAGGTAAGAGTGAGATGGTCTATGTATAACACCTTTCTTAAATTCTTAACAATAAAATTCTTGTGTCTTGGTCATTTGGAGGTCCAAATAACAAATTAAAAAGCATTTCAACATTACATTGTTTTACTTTCTTCACATTTTGAAGTGCAAAGCCAAAAAAAAGGTCTGAAAATTCACCAATTAGGTTCAATATGTAAAAGGTTAAAGCTAAAATTGAAAGTGGGGGAGGGGATTATGGAGCACTATCAAAAAGGCAATCTTTCTTTACTTCTTTAGAAATATATTTTCTGTTTTGATGACACTCTTCTCTTTTATAGTGTTGGTAGTGGGAAGAGCACTGGATAAAGAAAAGTAGATTGCTATCCAATATAATGAAGGTGAAGAGACAGAGCTTTCTCCTTGCATTGCCAACTCCTCCAAACTTTTTTGAGTTGATAAAAAAAAAGCACTTTCTACCTTTGTCTTCCTTACCATTTTGTGGCTGTGATGAGGATTCTTCCTGAATTTTGCAATTTGAATACTGGAAACTGAAAGACATTTATTAAGTTTAAATGATGATAACACGCTTTCATCGAAGTTTCTTTATTATTTTTTAATGAAATTTTGAACTTCTTATTTCTTGATTGATAATATTTATATTAATTAGTTGAATTATGCTTAAGTTGACCGCATGACAATCTTTTACGAGTGAGAAAACTGACAACAAATTAACCTATCATTTGGAGAAGAAAAAGCTTAGGTTCAAATTGATGTTTTCAATTACCAAACTAATGAAGGCCAACTAGAAATTTTAAATATATTTTTAATTCTTCTTTAGAAACCCTAATCATCTACCATATATATTGTTCAAATTTCAATTTCATTGATTTTCTTTAAATAAAAAAATTCAAATCACAAGAGCTAGAACTAAATTTACAAGAAGCATACTTCCAAGCACTAGTAGGAAGAGTTGCATCATTTCAAGTTTCAATAGGCATTTTTTCATCCAAGAAACACAATAAATTTGAAAACCCGTATTCCTTCTCATCTTTAATACATTATGTATCTATTTATTTCGTATTTTGTACTTATTTAAGGTTTAATGTATGAACTTGGAGAGTTTGGACCGAATTTAGGCTACATAGATGAAAGGTTGTGGCCTTTCATAGTCTTTTTGTATTTAGTATAAAGGCTAGATTACAAAAAATGTCCTTGAACTTTGTAATTTGTGTAAAAAATACCACTTGAACGTTTAAAAGTTTCAAATAAAATATTGTTAAACTATAAAAAAGAGTTAAAAATGTCGTTAGTGTTAGTTTTGGATGGAAACAGTTAATGTTTTGTTTAAAAAACATCTCTGAACTTTCAAAAGTTTCCAAAATATCCTTAAAAAAAGTTAAAAAGTACCGTTACTGTTAGTATATAAACAGAAACCGTGAACACCTTGTTGTAAAAATAACTCTAAAATTTCAAAAAAAAAAAAAAAAAAGTTTAAGAATCTCCTACCTTTGTATAGTGATCAATTTGCTGTAAGTATTTTATTGAATTCGAAAATAACCAATTTAAAACAAATTATGTAGATATCCTCATTTATTTCACATTGATACTCTAATTTTCTCTTATTGTTCCAATCCTTACTCCAATATTCTCAACAACCAAAATAAAAACCAAAAACTTTAAGTTATCGTAAAATCCCATAAAATCTTACAAAATTCCAAAATCAAAATTTCTCATTAAAACATAACGAAGCGATAAATAGCAAAAAAAAAAAAAAAAAAAAAAAAAAAAAAAAAAAAAAAAAAAAAAAAAAAAAAAAAAAAAAAAAAAAAAAAAAAAAAAAAAAAAAAAAAAAA
>QLSR01000092.1:791177-829445 GCA_031780015.1 Citrullus colocynthis | reverse complement strand
AAAAAAAAAAAAAAAAAAAAAAAGAAAGAAAAGTACTTGGCATTAACACACACTCAACTACTAACGTTTGTTAAAACATTTAAATTTTAAAATTTCTTGGTTCTTCTATTATTATATTTCTTCTTATTATAGTCAATATACCTTAATTGAAGTGAGTTGTTTTGTTTATTTGTTTATTTTATAGATAAACAAATGTCAAATAGTTAACAAAAAGGGGAGTAAGAGGGTATTGAAGAAGAGATGAAAGGGAAAATAGAAAAGTAAGAAGGTATTAACCGTTTCTGTTCATATACTAAGTAAGGATATTTTTTTTCTTATTTAATTTTAAAGTTTAAAAGTATTTTTGAAAATTTTAAAAGTTCAAAGTTATTTTTGACACAAATTACTAATGGTTTCCATCTAAAACTATAGGTAAGGGTATTTTTTGAACTCATTTTTGGAAGTTTAAGGATATTTTTGAAACTTTTAAAAATTCAAAGGTATTTTTAACACAGAGTACAAAATTATTTTGTAAATTTAACATAATACAAATATGGTTGTAATTTTCTCATTTGAGTTTAAATTTCTCTCAAGCTTCATGTTTTCTTTGTATTCTTGCATTTAGAATAGATGTTTAGAACTTTCTTTGTATTCATGTTCAGAGTCTTGCTTTGAAAATAATTTCAAAGTTTTAAATGAGTAAAATTATTTTTATCTTATTGAAAAACATTTCGAAGCATTTATTTTAATATTTAAAATTAATTTAATATTTGGTTTTATACTTCAAAAATAAACATGCCTTTAGTTATGGTATGATATTAAATTTTCATCGACATATCATATTTTCACATTTTTCCATGTTCAACTCGAACATAAGAGGTAAACCAACATTTCCATTATATCATAAAATAATTCATAAAACATACAAGTTAGAAATTGTTAGTATTTAGTAATTTTAATAGTATAAATAATAAACATGTTAACTTTTGTAAAAACTCAAAATAATTTTATTTTTCTAGAAATATTCATCGACATTGATATTTTATCATACTTGGATCAACATTTCCCGCATCGACATTTACCTTTTAAACCTTGGCATCAGCTGTATCAAAAACTGTACGTCATAAAATTTTCAAATAAAGGAGGGAAAATGGAAAGGCACGTGCTTCCAGCGTGCCACACTGCCTCCCTTCAAGCGCAAGCCATTCAATTTGAAACCTAATACGATTTTCTTGGTGCAAGGGAACTTATTTTCTTTTTTAAGTTCTGTAGGATGGCAAATTCTCTATTAGTTGTAGAACTCAGTTTTCCCATCAAATCTTAGAGATGCTTCTTCACAATCACTTCCAGACCTCTTTAGTTCCACCATTCATTTTCTTTCCCCCTTTTTTTCTCTCTAAATAAAGAGGAGAGATAGAACAGTGAACTAGACAGAAAAGTTGTTAGAATCCAAGCAACCATATGGATTGAAATAATGGGCAATGACATAACTTTATTGAAAAGCACTGATGAAGTTGTAGTATAAACCTTACAACTCTAATGATTGGCTTCATTTGGATTTCTATCAACATGCAATAATTCTTTGGATTTAACACAATAAGTTGGTGGAAATAAACTGTACAGTGAGCTTCTGACGAGAAATTGCACTTGAGCAGCCATTAAGCAGATTTTCATATGAACCACTAGAATCTGATAGCTTTACTTCAGATCCACACAGAGACAGTAGTCAGCAAGAGGTTTGTTTAATGAACATGATATGATGATCAATGAGGCCCAACTACAAAACAAATTTTTTTCTCTTTTTTTTTTTTTGTACTTTTGGAACTGAGGAACTTACTTCCAATTCTATATTCGGCTTATATCACGACCAAAGATGAAAGTTGTAGCCCAGTTCACCGCCACATACAATCTGTTCCTCCAGCTTATGACACGTGTTAGATAAGCCGAACGCCAAACGAACCAACTGAGGAACCCTGCCATGGATAACCCCTTTGCTTCCTGTAGAAAATACTCAAAAGAGTAAGCCACCCAACTACATACAGTGAGCAAGAAAGGTAGCCCTGGAGCAATTTGCTCGATTGCTTACTTTACTCTGCCTAAGGTCAACAAGAGCCTTGTATCTTCCAATAGTTGCCATACTTCCGAGGTGCTTGTAGACAAAAGGCGCTCCAAGTTCCAAGTCTTTTCCGCTACCTGCTCGTGCTCCTCCTTCTTTACCAATTTTATTCAGCAAGGCTGCTAAATATTTCCCTTGGCGCTCTGCCACCTTCAGTATGCAAAGTATGGTTGTAATAAGAACTTGACATCTATTGGCAACAGTAACTACTATTGGAATAAGAAATTGCAGTTTCTGAATGAGCAGAAAAACCGGAACATTCAGGAGCATCTTATCTTACCTGGGCCAAAGCTGGAAGAATTTGTTTCCCTGTACTCTCTAGGAACCCACTGCAATCACCTATTGCGAACACGTCTTCCACAGAAGGAACACGTAACCACTCATCTATTCCAATCCTGCCAATATAACTTGAGATATATCATCCCTAATAGAAAAGTAAGCATAAATAGGAAACTTTAATCATAACTCATAACTAGGAGGATTCTAGGATTTGAATAAAGTTGACACAAAGATAGGGCCAAAGCAGACCCTATGTGAGGGGAAAGAAGTAAATATATTGTCCATAACATATGAAGTTGAAATTGAACTTTTTAAGGTGGTAGATGGCAAGGTTAGTAAGCTTGATAAGATGGCGACTTTCCGTAAATATGAATGGATTCCCACCCGGTCCAAGAACAATTGCCTATCTTAGGAGGCTTACAGAAAAAAGAAGCATGGCATTTCTAAATCACTTGCTTGAAAGTTCTGAAATCTAAGAGGCAAACAAACATTTTGGATAAGTTACTAGGAAACTTTTAACTTACCTGCCACCAGGAGACTTTGGGACTTCCAAGGTATTTACGAAAGGCGAGGGCCCAACACCAGTAGACCAAACTAACAACCCATAAGGAACCTCAGAACCATCATTGAGAATGATGCTCTGAGGCTTAACATCTTTGACAATTCCGCGTACAAGTTGAACTCCTGACTGCAGGATATGACAAATGTGATGAACGAATTTTAAATCAAAACATCCCAAGAAAGGTGAAATTGAAACGTGAATACTGTTATCATCATCACTAAGGAAAAAAAATGGCATGACTTTGATGTATTAACTTCCTACCTTTGTCAATTGCTTAGTAGCATAGTGTCGGAGGCGATCATCAAAGGAAGACAATATCTCATTTGCCTGTTAAACAATTAAACAAACACAAGCAAGTAAATCCCCTTAAATCCTAAATAAGTATCCATTAAACTACCCAGAAGATTCCTTCCTCTCTAAACAAATGTCAGTTTTTTTTTTTTCTTTCCAGACATATTAGAAGAGGCTCAACAACCTAACATAGAGAAACAACTCAGCCAAAACTTCGAGAAACCGAGAACGATTATAGCGCACATGGTGTATTATGTACAAAGAATTCAATGCTCGGGTTGACATTTTACAAACCTCAATCAAAGTAACTTGGATATAATCTTTCACATGAGCATATCTTTGAGTAACATCCTTTATTATAAAATCACTAAGCTCCCCACTGAATTCAACTCCAGTTGGTCCTCCTCCAACAACAACACAGTGTAGAAGCCGACGTTTCTCTTCTTCTGAGATGCCTGCCAATCACAAACGCTCCAAATTATGTCCACTGAAAAAAAGAGGAACAAAAATTCCTAAAAGCAAGTTCTAACAAAACCATCCATTCTGTACCTGGAACATCAGATAACATCAAGTTCAAAAGCAACTTCCTACGAATTTCCTGAGCATGATAAACCTCACGAAGAAAAATGGCGTGTTCTTTGACCCCATGAATCCCAAAAGTTAATGGCTGAGATCCCAACGCTATGATTAACTTATCATATGATAATTTAAACCTCCATGGTTCCAAAGTGTTCAACCCATCAGTAACTGTCTCACATTGCACCTTCAATAACAAATGAAACAATCTCCTTCTCAGAAGAAACTCAGAATCATCCATTCGATTCTAGTTTCAAAAACCAGTGAGATTTTTGAAGAAAACTGTGTGGAATCGTAAACTTGATTGAGAAACATACCGAATGTTCATCAGTGTTGACGGCAGTACAATTAGCAAGGAAGAAATAGGAACCAGGTTCGCGAGAAATGGCGGGCTGGATCCGGCCGATGGGTTCAGCGACGGATCTGAATTCGAGAGTTCCAACGCAGGTTGAGGCTAGAAGAGGAGTGAAGACCATGTGGTTACGAGGAGAAACGCAAACGACGTCGTATATGCTTGTGTCCAAGCCCTTCATGAGTCTGCAACCAGCCCAGCCGGAACCTAAAACCACCACCCTCGGCTTCTCGCCGGAGGCCGTCGGTCCGAGGCCCGGCGGGCGAGACACCGGGGCCGCCGCCGCATCGGGGATGGGGAGAGAGCTGAAATGAGAGAGGAGGAAGGCGAAGGGGGTGGTGGAAGGAAGAAATGGGTGTGGATTTGTGGATCGGAGTGGTGGTTTAGTGGCTGAAAGTTGCTTGAGATTCCTGAGCCAGGCCATGGATGGGATGGAATATTCAAAGATTCTTTGTTATTATTTGAATCTGTGTGGTTTGAAAATCAAAAAGTGAAGATTGGGGGAAAAGGGAGAAGAAAAAGTGGTTGTTCTCATTATCTAACAAATGCTCCGGAATTGAGAGCTGCTTGCGGTTAGCCTGTTATCCTCTACCTGCTCAAAGAAGACAGCGAATTACAGGTGGCGAACAAAATGGTGAGTCGGCGGTTCTTTTTTTTTCTTTTTTCTTTTTTCTTTTTTGAATGGTTTAGAGTAAAATAGTTGTAAGATTTATGTTTACTTGGTTTGTGTCTTAATCTTGAAGTTTATGCCTGCTTATTCTAGAAGTTTTAAATTATAAATTTAATTTTTTAATTTTAAAGTTTATATTTATTTGGTATTTGACTTTTTAAAAGTATAAATTTATCCCTTGAGTTTTTATTAGTTGATGAAGTATGGGAAGAGGTTGATGGGTCGTTGAATTTTCTAACCTATGTGGTTTGTATTTTGGTCCCCTTTCCTTTTATGTTAATTAGCTGTCCGAATGTAAATTTTTTTTAAAAATTTTGGTCGCAGATGTTTGAAGTGGCAGCTATAAAATCAAATGTTTGGGAGCTTATTTGAGGGGCTACGAAGCATGTGAATCACAAATGTCTATGTTTAGAGTACAAGGTTTGGAAGCAAGTTTTTTTCTTTTTTTTTTTTTTTTGTTTGTTAGTGGTTGCTTTGTGAAATGTATAACCTCCAGTGTGCCATTGATCAACTTTTATGATAATTTTGAATGAAACATTTAATCTATATATTTTAAAATAAAATTATATTCGATGTGTCTTTTGTAATTAATTCCTTTACTCTATTTATCTCCACCAATAAGGTAGGAATTACAATGATTTAATTATTTTTTTATAACACATTTAGTTTTTGGTTACAAAATTTGAAATTTAGTTTTGTTGTATATTTCTAATTTATTTTTATTTTTTATTTTTATTATTTTTTAATAACAAACTTAGCTTCGGATAACTCAACAAAGTTTGAAATTTAGCTTTGCTTTAAATTACTAGTTTTTCTCTTTTTTGTTGCCATGAAACGCCTTAATCCTTGTATCATTTTTCTTTTTTGTTTTTGTTTTTTTGTCACGCAGGAAAGAGAAAAAAAAAAAAAAAAAAAAAAAAAGTCGTGAATGACCGCCAGTGGGTTACCAGTGATGGCTTGGAGAGAATGCGATGACTCACAAACCAATAGCGAGTGACCGGTGGTGGGCAGCAGGTCACAGAGAACACTGGAGCATCCGCCCTCACTAATTATACTTAAAAAACACACTCACTAATTAAACATCAATCATCTTGAAAAGCCAAAACTAAAAATTGAGAGAGAGTAAAAAGTTCCAAAGAATTAGATTCCACATGGAAAAGAAAGTAACATCTTCAATGAAATTTTTTAAAGAAAAAACTAAAACAATCAATCCTGTGAGATGAAATTGCAGAAAAAACAAGCACATTCTTCTTCTTCCACTTGCTTAGTTTGTTTGTTCATCGTCGTCGTCGTCATCATCATCCAATTTTAAATCCATTTGCTTCAGTACTTGAACTACATCTATGATTTCACTCAATTCATGCCTTGATCTCTCAAGCTCCCTTAAACACATTGGCAACACTTTTCTCCTGTTCTTGATATCTGAAACAAGGCTGAAATTAGTGGAAAATTCAATACGTGAATTTATGTCTTGAAGCAGAGATAATATATTAGGAATATGAGCTTTTCTGAAACGATATTGCTTCTCTAAATCTTCTATGGATTCAATCACTTCCATTTCTAATGTCATTAGTTTCAGACTTCGATTCACATCCTTAACTAGGAATTTTCCTTTCTCAAGAATCTCACTCCATTTCTGCCATTGAATTTTTAAATCTTCTTCTCCTTTCTGTTCATCATCTTTCAAAATATGATATATGTAGTCGATGAAATCGTAGTATTTCAATAGGATTTCCTCTGTTACCAATAGAGGATCCTTTCCCAATTCAGATGAATCAAATTCCTCTTCCTCTTCCTCTTCCTTCTTTATCGTTGATTCTGTGATTCTTGATCGTTTCGTTGGCCTCTCCGATTCTTCGTTAATCGGAACCTTCTCGATCTGGTTTCGAGAATTTGATGCTCTCATTTCAAGTTGATCAATATTCATATCCTTTAATCGAAGGTTGATTTCTTCTTCTTCGTCTTCTACATTTCCCTTCTTCATTTCTTCTACAATTTTCGCGTTCGAAGAATTGCTTTTCTCTTCTTTCTCTCTAACGGTCATCTCGATGAATCTTCCAGCTTTAATTCGTACCAATTCCACGTAAAAATTGAACCTCATGTTTATATAATTATAAATTGGAAGGTCTAATTTTCTAAATAACAAATTTGAAGATCTAATTTTCTAATTATTATTTTGACTACATGAGATTCGTTTATAAAGAACTAAAAGCCCACCTCTCCCTTCTCAACCATAACAATGTAGGTGAGACAAGACGAGTGAGTATATAATTAAAACATTAAGAGTGTGGTTTGTAATACATTTTCAAGTGTTTAATTTAAAATATAAGTCATTTTGAAAAAAATTAGAGTATTTGACAACCACTAAAAATAAATTTCCAAATGTATTTTAAACAATTTTAATCAAAAGAGTCTTAATAAAAATGAGCTTGAAATTTTATTTTTTTTCAAGTCAATCCAGACCCTAAATCATATACATATAGCTATGGTTATAGTTTATTTTCAAGGAATATATATACTTTCAGTTTAATTTGGTATTGATTAATTTTTTCAATAAAAAATTGATTCAAACCTATACTTTTGATTTTCCCCAAATACAAACCAGTTCCAAGACGTCTAATTTTATATTAAAATTCAAACCAAACCAATTGATCAATTTGGTTTAGTTAAATTTTTCGGTTTTTTGTTGTACTCCTAGTTGTTATCTACTTTTTTATTAATGTTTTAAAAAATCAAGTCAAAATTAAAAAACGAGGCTCTATTTGATAATTATTTTGTTTTTTATTTTTGAAAAACTACCCCTATAAACATATTTTGCAATTCTAAATTTCTTATTATGTTAACTACTTTTTACGATTATTTTAAAATCTAAGTTAAGTTTTGAAAACTAAAAAAAAGTTTTTAAAAATTCGTTATTTGTTTTAGAAATTTCGCTAAAAAATCAAGTCATTTATTTAAGAAGATACGTAAAATAGTATAGGAAATGGAGAGAAAATAAGCTTAATTTTCAAAAACAAAAAACCAAGACCTCCTTTGGTTACCATTTAGTTTTTTATTTTTAGTTTTTGAAAATTAAGCCTAGAAACACTCCTATTTCTCCTAAATTTCTTGTCTTATTATCTACTTTTTACTAGTACTTTTTTTTTTTTTTTCTAAAAAAAGCCCTATTTCGAAAAACCAAGCCTTATTTTATAAACAATGGAATTTTTTTTTTTTATTTTTGAAAATTTTTTTTTCTTTTTTTTTCTTGTACTTTTTTTTTTTTTTCTAAAAAAAGCCATATTTCGAAAACTCAAGCCTTATTTGATAACCATTGGAATTTTTGTTTTTGATTCTTGAAAATCTGTTATTCATTTTTAGTTTTTAAAAACTAAAAACATACATGTTTGGTTACTATTTTAGGTTTTCTGTTTTTTTTAAAACCAAAACCAAAAACATGTTTGGTAATTGTTTTTTTCTTCAAAAATTAAAATAAGTTTTTATTACTTATTTTACAAAATAAAAAAGTTATGTATTTTTTATAAAAATAAAATCAAACTATTTTTACAATATTTTTCCTATTTAATATACATAATTATAAAATTATATTGTTATATTTAACTTTTTTTTTTAAACAAAAAAATCATATTGATAAAATAACATCAATATTTTAAATGTATTGGTCAATCATACAAATCAAATGAAGAAAAAAATAACAAAATACAAGCGACAACCAAATGTTAATATTTATGTGAACAATAAAAAAATTTCATAATGTTTAATAGTGTTTAATAGTGACTAATTAGTTCATACAAGTGAAAGACATAATAATTATGTTCCAAGCGGGTCTTATTTTTCTACTACAATATAAATTTTGTTCATCTAGTGAAACGTTCACTAATGTAGAATTATCGTAGAAACGACCGAGCAAGTGAAAGCAACTAACCCCCACCCCACAACCTCTTTCCTTGGCCCCTGAATGAAGAAGAAGATTTGATCCTTAGCTTTGCTCTAATCAATATATTTTGCAATGAATAACAAATGGCGATTAGTTCTTTATATTAATTATATGTTCACGATATTTTGTAATATTTCCATATAATTATTTCTCGAATAAAATAATCTCTGCACCAAGATCGCCTTCCAAATTGATAGCTCAATGGTGGGGTCCCCAAGCAATCCGATGCAAATTTTGTGCCTAATATAGGGAGACTCATATTACTATTCTACGCTCTCCCGCAGCAGATCACGCACTTTTCGAATTCCCTTTAGAAACTGCATGGAATTACAAGAGAGACCTCAGAAGATACGCACAACACCATCTTAAAGAAACTTTTTTCCGCGCCACCTAAACCAAATCATGACGTGGACCAATCAGTTTCAACCTAATTGATTATTTACCGTGTACTTGCCCGCATTCGATCCCTCGTAGTCTTGATCTCCGTTTCGTTGCTACCTTGGTGACAAAGTATCAGAGAAAAGAGTAAGAACAGTTCATCGCATTGCCGAAACAACTCTCAAATCTTTTTTTTTCTTTTTTTCTTTTTGGTTCTTTCTCCATTATGATTTTTCTCTCCGTTTTTGTTTTCCATTTGATTCTTTGTACTTTCTCGCGTAGTTTCAGAAATTTCGAGGCCTTGGCGTTTTCTTAGCCTCGAATTCCTTCTTCTGTTTCTACTTTCCGTTTCAATGGCCGCTCTGCACTTTGAGGTACAGGGTACTGGAAGGAAGAGGAAGAGGAGAACTAAAAGAAGGCTTATCGTTGATGAAAAAGTAGAGGTAATGCAACTACGTTTTAGCCGTTTATGGTGTTTAAGTCTTGGGATTTTAAATTAAGGGTACGGCTATTCTCAGGCTAGTTTCTCTTCTTAGCTGTAATCAACGCATTCTCTTTTTCTATTTGTTTATTTATTTCGAGGTTCATTGGAGAAGTTCTGAGGTTAATAATGATTATTTTTCCTTTTTGGCTGTTTTATGTAGTATTTTGTGTTTTTGTCTTTGGCGGAAAGAGATTGGGGATTTCTCTTTGGTACGGATTTTTTACATTATGAATGTGATACATGGCAGGTGAGGAGTTTGGAAGACGGTTTTCTGGGTTCTTGGCATGGTGGGACTGTTATTGCGTGTGATAATGGAGTTCGTCACGTCAAGTACGATCATCTTCTTCGCAACGATGGTTCTGATTTTCTAGTTGATGCGATTTCCGTTTCTGCTAGTTTAGACGAGGTTAATTTCTTGAGTGGGAGTACGGATGTTCGAGGAAATATAAGGCCGATACCACCTACGGTTAGCTTTGGAAAGTGGGGTTTGCCTTATGGATTGTGTGTTGATGTGAATTACCAGGATGCATGGTGGGAAGGTGTTGTTTTTGATCACGAAGATGGGTCTGAAGAGAGAAAAGTTTTCTTTCCAGATTTGGGAGATGAGTTGACTGTTGGAATTGAAACAATGCGTATTACTCAGGATTGGGATGAGGGTACTGGGAATTGGCAGAGACGTGGGACCTGGTCGTTTCTTGAGTTAATTGACCAGTGTGAGCAGGAATCCTATCTTCCTGTTTCCCTGAAGCAAATATGGTATGAAGTGCGGGCGAAAGAAGATTTCATGAAGATTGGAGAGTGGACTTCTCCCATGAACGATTTGTGGAAGGAGTTGGTGATGGAGGTCATTGATGAAAATTTAGATGTAACCCTAAAGGAAATGCTTCGGGTTTTGGAAAGTTCGTCCGGTGTAGGATGTGAAATAGGTAAAACTAATAATCGTGTTGACAAGAATCCTTCAATCAATTTTGTTGACTTTGATGCAGTTGCCACTACAGGGGAATCTGAAAAAAGTGATATGATGATTAGGAGTGATTTCAATCGGGAAAATGCATTTGATGGCCTTGGTTTGGTAATGGAAGAAGTACACACACATGATAGGAATGATTTCAATCAGGAAAATGCATTTGATGGCCTTGGTTTGGTAATGGAAGAAGTGCACACACATGATAGGAGTGATTTCAATCAGGAAAATGCATTTGATGGCCTTGGTTTGGTAACGGAAGAAGTGCACAGACATGATAGGAGTGATTTCAATCAGGAAAATGCATTTGATGGCCTTGGTTTGATAATGGAAGAAGTGCACACACATGATAGTGCATGTGATTCCCTTGGTTTGGTGATGGAAGAAGTGCACACACATGATAGTCTGGATGCAGAGTTGCTAGATTCTGGTTCAAATTATATTAATTTTCACCTAGCTCAAGGAAAATCTCAACTGGATGATGATGCCAAAATGAAAACATCGAATGATCTAGATTTTTCCTGCCATGATGAAGCATTGTCTATGCTGCCTAAAGGATCATTGTCTAAAGCTTCTGATGCTGAGGAATTTTCTGGAGCTAGTGGTTCCATTAGCCGTCCAGAACTTCCAATTATTGAGCATAAAAATGTAAAAAAACAGCTGAAATGTTCGGGGCATGGAAGCTCTGTTAAGTGGGAATTTCTTAGTGCTACAATTCCTCTTGATGCTGCATCATGCCCCGATGCTGTTACGGAATATTCACTTTTGGGTAAAGAAAAGCCTACACAAGTTTTGCTTGAAAATGTAAGGAAGCATCTTTTGTATCTTGGCTGGAAAATTGAGTGCAGGAAAGATAGGCCTATTTTTAGATATACCTCTCCCAATGGAAAGTGTTTCTATTCTCTTCTCCGGGTGTGCAAGCTCTTGGAAGAAGCCTCCGTTGAGATCCCTCCAACTATTTCCAAAAGTGAAACGAGAAACATGCATGGTTCAGGTCCTGTGACACTCTCATCTAGTGTTGCACAGAGAGAAAGGAGTTCAAGTTCCAACAATTGCTTTCAGACTACTCTCGATGGTTCTGGTATTGCTTTAGGACAACCTGAACTTTTGCATAAAGCTGTCATGGACTACTATAACTTGAGTCAGTTAGGAAGCAATGGAATGAAGGGTGTGGTTAAAATGCAATCAGAAGCAAGGAGGCATCTATTATCTTTGGGATGGCGTTTGCTTGTCAACCAACAAGGTAAAGGATACAGGCAAAGATGGTACTACACTTCACCTTTAGGAAGAACTTGTATGTCACTTTCAACAGCCTGCAAAATCTGTTTAGATGAAGAGGGTGTCTACAATTGTACTGACTCTCCTGGTAGCACTATGGAAAATATATTCATAATAGAGAAGGCCGAGGGCCAGTTAGTGAGTAATAAATTTTACTCTACATCAAGTAATATGGACGTACAGGAATGCTCGATGCCCTCAAATTCAGTTAGAACATTTTTTGGAAAGTCTCCTGGAATATCTCCATCCAAAGATCTCATGGAATTTAGTCATGATAAATTTCAAAGGACTAAAAAACACAGGAGCATGGGTAATTTATTTGATATTTCATCTCACTTACTTCAAAAGCAACATAATTTAGATGGTAAAGCATATGAAACTGGCATCCAGACTGTATGCAAAAAGTATATGAGGCGCATAAGGAGTCCTGGAGCAGTTAAGCGAAAACTGAACAAAGGAAGTGCACCTGCAGGTATCAATAAATTTTCAGATGACATGGAACGTAGGAGGTCAATGCGTGTGTCGCGTTCAAGCAAAAGAGTGCACAAGGTGGTTACTCCAAGTCCTTCACACCACAACCCTAGAACAGTACTCTCCTGGTTGATAGACAACAATATGGTGTTGCCAAGGGCAAAGGTTTATTACTGTAGAGGGAAGAGTCGCCAACCAATGGCTGAAGGAAGGATATCTCGTGATGGGATCAAATGCTGCTGCTGTCAGAAGGTATTTACTATCAATGGTTTTGAAATCCATGCTGGCGGTACCTCATCTCGGTCGGCTGCAAATATATTGTTGGAAGACGGAAAATCTTTGTTAGAGTGCCAGATACTTTGCAATAAAAAGACCAGGAACTTTAAAAGCGAAGCTTCTACTTCTAGGAAAGGTGAGTATTCTAAAGGTGAGAATGACTATATCTGTTCAATTTGTCACTTTGGAGGCACATTAATTTTATGTGATCAGTGTCCATCATCATTCCACCAAAGCTGCCTTGGCTTAAAGGTAGATATACCTCTTCTTAGTTTCTTGGTTCAATATATTAGGAATTTGAAATTAGTTGACTGTTGACTATTTTAGGATGTTCCAGAAGGTGATTGGTTTTGTCCATCGTGTTGTTGTGGCATTTGTGGCCAAAACAAATTGAGTGGACACGCCAATGTTGTTGATGACCCTTTCCTCACTTGTTATCAGTGTGAACGTAAATGTAGGTACTTCATCTAAAAGGTCCTTCATAACATAAGATCATGTATATCTTTTTAAGAATAAACCACAAACGTTGTCTGTTAATGCTTGGGTAGGTTTTTTATGCAGATCATGTTCAATGCCTAAGGGGGACCAAAAAGTTTGGAAGCTGTTCTAAACCTCATTGGTTTTGTAAAAAACATTGTAAAGAGGTAGATATTACCGCTTCTTTATTTATTTAAAAGGTTGGACCATCACGAGCTTACTACTCCATGTATTTTATAATGGTTAACTGAGAACTGATGTTTATGATGTCACAAAAATATTTAAGGGCTCCTACTTCTCGTTTAAGTACTAATTATCCAATTTATCCTTGGCCTTGTCATGTGATGGAAAGAGCTTGCAACTGCACTAAGGGCAGATAGTGTCATAGGGCTCCTAAACGTGGTCAAAGTGAGGGAAAGACCCATTTGATACTAAACAACAGATTCGCAAAGTGTAGGATGAAGTAAAGTAGATTAAATTGACACTTCAATTTTCGAACTAAAACGTATATTCTATCACCTTCAGTAATTATGGTTATTAGAGGAATGAGGTTCTGAGAAGTAACAACTCTTTTTGGATAGGAAACAAATTTCATTAATGTATGAAATTTACAAAAGAAGGGCGATAAGCCCAAACCAAAGGAGCTACAAGGTTCTGAGAAGTAACAATGGATGGTTGCTTTCAATAGAATTATGGGAACTTAGATGATTTGAGTTTATGGAATTTACTGTTCTTCCTACACTTCTTTACCTGCATAATCTGACTTCATCGAGAATTAATCGGTGGGCAATTATTTTTGTGTTAAGTGTAAATAACATTATGGAAATCAAATAGTTAATATTCTTAGTCTTTCTTTCTTGGTCCAGATATACTGGGGTCTTCAAAAGCTATTGGGAAAATCAATTCCAGTAGGTGGTGACAATCTAACTTGGACACTCCTGAAGGCCACGACTTCTGATGCTGATTATTTCAATCCTCCTCATCTTGAGACCTTAACGGAAAATCAGAGCAAGCTCAATGTTGCTCTCTCTGTGATGCATGAATGTTTTGAACCTGTTAGGGAACATCACACGAGGAGAGACATTGTAGAGGATGTCATTTTTAGCAGAAGGTGAGAAGTACTTCTAGTTAGTACATATATTTTACGGTTGTTTTGGTTTCCGTCTTAAGCGGTTGAACATTTTGTCTATGACTTTACAGGTCAGAGCTTAAGCGGTTGAACTTTCAAGGTTTCTATACAGTGGTTTTAGAAAGAAATGATGAATTAGTGAGTGTCGCCTCTATAAGGTAACAACATATATCTCGGATGTAAAGGGACCTAGTATTTAAACATTCCTTTGAGATGCCTTTTTATTATCTCTATTGCTATTCTGATGTGGGGGTACTACTCTAGGGTCTATGGAGAGAAGGTTGCAGAAGTACCACTTGTTGGCACTCGTTTTCAGTATCGCCGGCTTGGCATGTGTCGCATTTTGATGAATGAGCTTGAAGAGGTAGTTGTACTCTTACATCTATATATATGTTTTCCTACATTTCCTTTCTTATTTGTTTAACCTTTTTTCTTCTAGCAACTTCCTCTTTTCCCAAATGTCTTGAAGATGGATTTGGCTTTTTTGGAGTGTATGGCTGATAATTACTGCTATCTTTTTTTATCATTTGTGGAAGCATGACATCACCAAGTTGATGTTTATGCGGTTCTTGTGCTCGGAAATTATGATATTTCTCATGTATTGACATGTATTTCCAGAGGCTGAGAGGACTGGGAGTTCAGAGGCTGGTCTTGCCAGCCGTTTCAAGCGTGCTCAATGCATGGACTACTTCATTTGGATTTTCAAAGATGACTGATTCTGAGAGATCAGAGTTTCTTAATTATACTTTCCTGGATTTCCAGGAAACTGTAATGTGCCAGAAATTCTTGTTGAAGAATACAGTTGTGCCTAGCTCATTAACAGGTAATTTATCAGTCCTACTTTTAGTGAAGTGTGTGTATAAACCATACTTGATTATAACGTGAGATCTCTATCTCACAATATTTGGCAGGAAAGTCTGAACTTCGTGATGATGCCAACAAAACCAGCAATAGTTCTAATAATATTTGTGGATCCAGTGCGACTACCGAAGTTCATCCAATAGCACATGCTGAGGAGAGCAGTATCTTGCAAGGACAACTGGAGTATGTCTTCCCCTCTCAATCTAATTTTACAAAAATGGAAAATGGAATTTAAACTGGATCTACCATTAGTTATTATTGTTGCAAGAGAAGTGTTCTATCTCCAACTTAAAACCTACCTGTCTCAGATCTAGAACTCTGTGATCAAAGTATCAGTGCTCTTCAGTTTGACCTTTTATAAGGACAACCATGTGAAACAATTATGTAATTTGATGTGATTGGTTAAGGATTAATGGTGTTCGATAAATATAAAGGATTTTCAGAGAGAAGGCATCAGTTTTTTATATCATTTTGGCATGTTTAGGAAAAATTTAGAAAGGGTTCAAATCATTTGTCATGTTCAAAATCACTCGAAAACACATTTCATCATTCAAAATCAATTTGCTGTTTGATTTTATATTTGTAAACACGATTTTCATACCATTAAAATTGATTTTGAATCATTGATGTTAAACCATTTCAAAAAGACACTTCCAAAAATACCCTTAATTATATATAACCTCATAGTAATTACTTTTACTTTGTAGATTCCGGGTTCCTGTTGAATTTGCTTGAGCAACTTTTTCTGCTTCAAAAATGAAAACATGTTTGTTTCACACAAGTTTCTTCAAATTTGCTTACTATGATCCTAATTTGCATTTATTTTTACAGAACCTCAGCAGCTAACAACAGTGATAACAGCCCCAGTTTGGAGGTTAACGTGGTAATTTCATCGTTCTACCTTAACCAATCCCACCCTTCCTCTCTTTGTAGGGAAAACATGTTATTTGACTGTTCTTCCTGTTCTTAGGGGAAGCTGAAGAAGAACCATCTTCAAAACAAGACAAGCCACATTGAACAATTTCCTACGTGCTCAGCCGGAGGCTACAAACATTTTGAGGGTCTCCAAGAGAATAATCATGATTATTTGAAGTATTACAGGCGGAGAAGCAAGTTGATCAGTTGTTGATTGAGACTCAATTGTGCTTTCAAGCACGACGAATGCTTCAAACAATGACGACGATCGCCCATGTGCATAACCGGTTTTCTAGAATTAGTTTGCAGCTCGAAATTTTTGCACTAGGAGTTTAGGGCTTAGTTTATGTTCTCTTGTACACAATAATGGCAGGAGAGAATTAGGAAAGCTCATTTTGGATGGTTAAGTTTTCTAGAAATGCGGTGTTGTAAATATTGACATGAATTATCAGTTCTAATTTGATCGGGCTGATGAACCATATGGAAAAACAGCTAATTTTGCAGGGGAAATTTAGATTGAAATTTTGTTTACAAATCATCTGTAATAAAGTTTTTACTCCAATTGATAGCTCTTGCCAGCCAAAATTTTGACTTTTTGAAAATTTTATGAAAATGGAGATGGTTTTTTATTTTTAAACAATACGTGGAATAGGAGAATCGAATATTTTGACTTCAAAAATAATATTATAAACACTATGTTTGACTTCAAAAATAATATTATAAACACTATGTTTGATGAATTATACTTATTTTGTTAAATAGCAATAAAAATTTAAAATCTCACTGCAGATAAATATCAATAAGTCAACTCTAACCCAACATAATTTAATTAGTTAAAGGTTAAGTGTTGGAACAACCAAATGTTGAATTCAAGCGTGGAAAAGGCTACACAGATTAAGGGAATAGTACTTTGAACATCCTTTTTAAAAGAATAGTATTTTGTTAATTGATTTTTGCTTTTCTTCTTGAAAATAAATATTCATAGTTGTCATATAATGTTTATGAGTAAATGTTTTTCCTAAGAAATTAATTTCTAGGTAGGTGACCACCATGGATTGAGCCCTTGATTTCTTAATCATTGAGACTATGATGGTTTAATGTTTACAAGTAAATTAAATTGACTAATAGTACAAATGTTATGCCCACTTAAACTATGTTCATGTTAGTGACTTTTTGCTCGTACAATAATATTTCCATGGTTGGAAGAAATTGATGATAATAAAACAAACCTAAAATCAGATGGTAATCACCTTGGCCATGCTTTGATTCTACTTTACAATTTTTGCAATACTTCATATAATTAATATGTACATTCAAACCTGCTTAAAAGTTAGAAGATAACATAATTCGTAAAATATAATAGAAATATACATCCATAGAAAGTTTTCTTGAAAGGTCTTGTAATAATACTCTTCCTAAAGACCCTCTCTCTACATCGCTCTCATATAGTTTGTACATTTTAAGGCATACAATTTGGAGGACATGATAGCTAAGACAATTTACTATTATCCTATACTAGCTAAGAATTTTTACTCCTGGTGTATTGACCTCCATTCTTGGAATGGTATCAATTATTTTCAGCGGGATGACGTCATTTACACCATTTGTCTCATCTCCATAAGCTGAAGCATGAACTCCAAGTGCAGCTCTACCTGAAGGATCAAGATTTCTAGACCAAGCAGCGTTCCATTCAACGGCCTTCGCAGTGCTACAAGCGATGCTTGGTCCTCCCGGGACAGTCAAACGAGCTGAGTTCTATAAAGGCATACAAAATGCAAAACAAGGTTAATGAAATTCACTTAGACGTATGTCAAAACTATTGTTGATGGAAGTAAATTACCTGTGGGAAGAATCTTTCAAATATGGTTCTGTAGTAGTAGGCTTCCTTTGAGGTTGGAGTATTTTGGGGAAAGATGTGTTCAGCATTCAACATCATTTTATCAGTCACCTGAAAGCATGTATTGAGCATTTATCATCAAGCATATGAATATATAAGTTCCAAAAGATTAGATTTCTAAACTTTATTTTTCAACAAAAACACTAAACGAGCTCGAAGGCTAAATACAAAATCAAAGGTTATCAAATTACATGTTGAGCAGCATGGGCTTTAAGGCCATCGATCCAACTATATCCAACACCATCACTAAATTGTTCCTTTTGCCTGTACAAAACATGCTACAAACCGGAACAAAGGGTTACATTCTTATCAAAGTTATAGTTTTTGTATACTACTAGAAGGGTTTTTCTTTCAAAGACCTTAGGGAGATAAGGTTGTTGATCATCATCGAAAGCTCTTCTAAGAACCCATTTTTCAATTCGACCTTGATCACGTTTGATCTAAAATAGATTAAAAGATTAGATGAGAAACGAAAAAGAGTTATTAAGTAAAGAAGATTTAGGGGAAAAAAGGGTAATCCGTCGCTATTGTGAAGTTTATTTCTTTACCATTTTCCATTCTGGATCAATGGCCATTGCAACATTAATAAATTCTTTATCTAAAAATGGAACTCGAACTTCCAATCCCCATGCTGAAGTTGCCTTGTTTGCTCTTAAGCAATCATACATGTGAAGTGCCTTTATCTGCAAACGAGAAACGTAAGTTTCTAATATGGATGTAATTTTCCTTATTCCCGACTTTATAAAAATTGAGTAATGCTCTTCATAAAATCATATACCTTGCGGCAACTTTCACGATGAAACTCTTCCTTATTAGGAGCCTTATGGAAGTACAGATATCCACCAAAAATCTCATCGGCGCCCTCACCAGAAATCACCATCTTTACTCCTAGTGACTTAATCTTTCTTGCCATAAGAAACATGGGTGTGCTTGCCCTGATTGTAGTTACATCATATGTTTCTATATGGTAGATAACATCTTCAATCGCATCAATCCCATCCTATTATGAAAGAAGATAAGATGTTAAAATTAAGTCAAAGAAAGTGGGGGATGTATATTTGTTTATTGATTCAAGATATGTCGTACCTGAACTGTGAAATGAAACTCGTGATGGACAGTTCCCAAGAAATCTGCAACTTCTCTAGCAGCCTTCAAATCTGGTGAACCCTGAATATCAAATGACGAATCTTATTAACTAACAAAGACGGTTCCCAATATATATTCAATCAATAATTGTAGGTATAGCAAAGCTAAGAAAAAGAAACCAACCTCAAGACCAACACAAAAGGAATGGAGTTGCGTACCCCAATGCTTGGCAGCTCTGGTGCTAGCTAAGTGACGAGCTGTGATAGAGGCAACCAGTGATGAATCTAGACCACCAGATAATAGAACTCCAAAAGGGACATCAGTCATCAGCCTTTTCATCACAGCCTGCATAAGTTAGCATGTAAATTGGTTATCATAACAAAATTTAAACTTAATAAAGTGTCTTCAAATCCATCACAATAGTTCATACATTCTCTAATGCTCGTCTTAGAACAAGTGGATCATACGGTGTCGATGGAATATCCTCGGAAAACCAAGTTGGATTATACCATCTTTTGAATCTAGCTTCCTTGCTAGAGTACAAGTGACCCGGTGGAAAGGTCTCAAAATGTTCACAATCATCATTCAGACCTTTGAGTTCTGAAGATATCCACACTGAGCCTAACATAATCAAAATTAGAGTATTTAGAGAACATCTATGGAGATTTAGATTAAAATATATGGACGAGTAAATGAGATCAAAAAGTATTTCAATTACCATCAAGTCCCCATCCAATGTAAAGGGAAGTAATCCCAATTGCATCACGAGCAACAATGAAACTATTGTCATGTGTGTCCAATAGCACAAAAGAGAACATTCCGTCGAGCATGTCCACAAAATTCTCTGCATACTCTTCGTACTACATAAGACACCAACAACAAAATATCATAATTTCATCCCCTTGAACCACATCAAATGGGTAAATCATGGAAAATCATATCATTTCTAAAAAAATTTTGTTCCCATAACTATATCTATTAATACCAAATGTGAGATGACATCACAGTCACTGCCAGTTCGAATTTTGTGATTACTCAATCTCTTTCTCAGCTCCTCATGGTTGTATATCTCTCCATTGACCTGTTTCCATACCATAATAAGAGAATTTGTATTTGTGTGTCTACTTCTTCCCTCTCATTTGAAGAAACAAAACACACTCGTAGCAATAAATTAAATTAAATTTGAGTGCAAGTGGGAAGGAACCAAGAGGTCAACGAAGAAAGTCCGAGAGTGTACCGTGAGGACAATGGACTTATCTTCATTATAGAGAGGTTGATCACCAGATGCAGGATCGATGATGGCTAAACGTTGATGGGCTAAATAGCAATCACCATGCTGGTAAAGCCCACTCCAGTCTGGGCCACGGTGTCTCAATCTGTTAAGCCAACAACAAGAAGTAGCTAATATCAACTCTATTGCAACTTATTTGATTAACCATGCTAATTAATGAACTTTTTGTTTTATTTTTCATTTTCTATCTTCAAATTGTCCAACGACCTTGATCCGGGACCTATCTAATTCTTAGCCATAAGTTAAAAAGTTTTTTTTTTTAAAATAAATAAATAAATAAATAAATAAATAATTGTAAGGTATCGCTAGATTTAAAGCACTATATAAACTTCATCTTGAAAATCTTCTCTTGTTTGATATGACAAACACGGAACGCCTTAAATCCAATTGAAATATCAAACTCTAGATTCAAATACAACAATAATGTATGAAAAAGAGCCCCAATAAACCTAAAAGACAATCATATACGGAGAGAAATGGATCTTCCACAAATCAATTCATTTGTTGATTCCTACGTTCTACAAAGTTAAAAAATTCCATTATCGAACTCAGATCAGACATATATGAAATATAGATTAAGAAATGAAACGAGATAAGGAATGTTATGAATTGTTAAAATATTTAGTTAAATAAATCTAAACACAACATTTTAAAAAATCGAGAGAGAAAAAGACTACTTAAAAAAATAGAAAAGTAATCAACAAAATTAAATAATGGGCAATAAAGAATTGAAAAGTCACACTTCAATGTGTATGCATGAAAAAAATAATAATAATAAATAAATAAAAAAGGCACACTTACACGTGTATACATTAAAGGAAAAAGATGATCTTTTAATCATATTTTAATGTTCTTAAATTTAGTTGCATTTAAATACTCTGTTGAGTAATGCAGATATTTAGGGAACTTCTCATTTTCCACTTTTCAATTTTTCTTACTTCTGTTTCATCTTCTTCTTCAAAATTCTCTCCAACTTCCTTTTCTCCCTTTTCTTCTCTACGAAACCCTAATAGAACTATTTCATCGCACGATTCATAATCTTGAATTGCATGATACTTAATTATTTCCGATTCAATTTGATCAACAACACTCTAAAGAATGAAGGTCGGGAAGAAGATTAAGAACACTTGCCGACGAGAGAGTTCAAGAACACGAACACGTTTGGCCTGAGAATCATCGGAGCAACCAAGAACCGCAAGAATTCCACACATATTGAGTAAATCAAACAAGAAAACAGAGAAAATTTTGAAAGAATCGCAGAGATTAAGACGTAAAATGTACAAAAAATCCGCTGCTAAGGCCACCTATTTATAACAGGGACGATCCGGTTGAAGACGACGTCGTTTCGGTTATTATCCAGTCCCTATCCTACGTGTAGCTCCGGGACCATAGTCGATGTACTCTGTTTTAACACCACGTGTCTAGATTAGTTCGCCCATGGGAAGTCGTTTACATTTTGGGTTTATCCATTTGGAAAAAGGTTGGAAGTGTTGAGTCAGCACCGCTAGGGATAGAATGGTCACAGAAAATATACAAAAATAAATAAATTTATATATTCCATGAGAAAAACGGGTCATAAAATTAAGGAGGAAAAAAAAAAAAAAAATCAAATTTGATTGCAAGAAAAAAAATTACGTAAAGTATGGAGTTTTGGTGATGGATGATGGGAGTTTCCATTATTGTTCTAAGCTTGAAAATATTGGAGTCCGTTGTCGAGTTTGAATTCTTTTGTATGGAATTTGTTTTCGATTCTCTAATTTTCCCATCTAGTTTGGTTTCCTTTGTATATATTTGTGTGATCAATAAATTGCTCTATTTTTAAAATAAAAATAAAACTTTTTGTCTCTACAACGTTTAAAATGTTGAAAAATTATGTAAGTTTGAAGGTTCAATTTAATCTAATTTGAACACTTATGTAATTTTGAGGGTTCAACTTTTAAAATTGAAAGTTAAAATATAATTATAACTACCACTATACTTTAAAGGTGATTTTTGCAATTTGCCCTTAAATGTTTTTATTTATACTATATTCACTTTAATGACGTTTTGTTGCTAATCATTTATGTTTTACGAATTTTTTAACGGTAGATAATGAAAATGTCAATTCAACTCTAATGTTGATGTTGAACCCATAAAAATGTTGAATGTCGATGAAAATGTCAATATATTAATGCATATATAATATCATGGTTTCAAAGTGTCCGTTTTGTATATGGTGATGAAAATGTAAAAAATGAGTTTAGGTTAGTGATATTGACATGCACTCCGCTCTTAAGATCGGAGGTTTAATTTCTTATCTGTAATTATTGTACAAAGAAAAGTCACTAAAAATAAAAAGATATAATTAAAAACTTTGTATAAAAAGAATTCTAAAATTTTGATGAGTAAGACTCTAACATTTATCTAAAGTTGAAATATAATTTCAAGAAATGGAAAATTTGAAGGAGAACGATATACCTTGGTAACTTTATATGGTTGAAATTGGTTATTTTCCTACAAGAAAAATGCACGAGCTTCAACTGGTCCACGTGTCGCATTTCTACTATTCATATCCGTATGCTTTTGACGTTACCTACTTTTCATAAATTTGTATTTATTTCTTTTTTTTTTTTTTAAGAATGAACCTTTCAACAACTTTATCCATATATACATGTCTCCCGGGAATAAAAGAACAAATAATAATAATAAATAAACAAATAAGCTAACTTGTACTTTGTAATTTGCAAGGTTGAAAATTAAGTTTGCCAACATCACCTTTTCTATAGTCTTTTTTTTTTTTTTTTTTTCGTTTGTTATCTAGATCATGTTTTAAAAGCTACAGAATACAAGTTTTAAAAATATTGTTTTTCTTCTTAACTAAGAATATAAACGTTATCTTAAAAAATGAAAATTATTATTATAAATAAATTAAGAAAAAAACAAGTATTATTTTTAAAAACTACAAGACAAAATGTTATTACGGTCACGTTTACTCTACTGAATAGTAAAATGAGTTTATTGTGTTTCATTATGTTTACTTGTATACTTTTTCAAAAGCAGTATGATTGTGATTGAGCTTGTTTACCCTACAGTTTTAATTGAATGGTTTAACTAAAAAGACTAAACTACTTTGTCCCAGCTATGGTTGTGGAGTTCTAGCCCTTCCAACCTAACAACCTCACCAACAATACCAGAGTCCCCCACGAAAGGTGAGGGCTTTATAGATATACCACTTGCATTAAATAGGAGTGTAAGCAATCCAAAAGGACGTTCTCCTCTCACTTCGACTAATCCAATAATGGGAATTTAGTCGATTGGTTCACAAGCTAGCATGAACAAGCTACCCCTCATGAGGCCTCCCTAGCCTCGGTGAACTGCCCTCCACACCAAAATGGCAAGGGCAAGGTGGAGGAAGTAGGGGTGTTCAAATAACCCGACAACTCGAACAACCCGGACTACCCAACCCGAATAATAAGGGTTGGGTTGGGTTGGATTTTTTTTTTTTTTTTTTGTATTTTTCAGGTTGGGTTGGGTCTCGGGTTGCAATTTTGAAAATTCGGGTTTGACCCAACCCAACCCGAATTTCTAATATTAATATTAAAAAAATATATGTATATATATATTAATTTAAGTTATTGTTAAGAACTATTTTATATTTTTTCTTGTATCAATGTATTTCATACTTTATCTTGGATCAATGGGTATGTCAATTAGTGTTTTATTAATATGCCAATGTCTTTTACCAAAAAATAGGAGGCAAAGAAAAGAAAAAAAAAATCACACACACAACCCGCCAACCCAACCCAACCCATGTACACCCCTAGGAGGAAGCATGGAGGAAGTGACGTGCCGGCGAAGGACCAAACGACACAAAGGTCTAGAAGAAGAACCTTAGATGTACATTGGTGATCATATCCAATGACTATGAGTAGGATGGTTTGTTCTTCTCGTAGTTGGTCAGGTTTTTTTGCTTTTTTTTTTTTTTTTTTTTTTGTTTCTTTTTTTTTTTTTTTTTTTTTTGTGTGGTATATCGATTCCCTCAAAACCCACATTTTGTATCCCCCAAATATTTTAGAAATATTTTGTTATGAAATTACGTTCATTTTTTTTTTCTCGAATGCAATATATGAAAATCCTATTATAGAGAGCTCCAAATATAAGGATATTGACAGAAACAAATTCATGCAATGTACAAAGATTACTAAAATAACTCAAAATGTCCTCCAATAATTTTTTCATTGTTGTAGTTATTCACAAAATGGAATGGTAAAATATACAATTGTAAATCGATAACTGCTGACATCTGCGAGTATTTATTTATTTATTTATTTTCATTTTAGAGTTACTGACAAACTGCAACAACAGATCGATAAGCGTATTAAAAGTATGTGAAGGATAAAATTGTTAAAACAATAATCACTATTACCAATCAAGCTCATTGTGAATTGATAACTGCTAACGTTTGATGGTAAAAGTTGAAAAGTCATTTTAAATTATTTTTCAAAGCGGTAGTAGATATCACTTTATCTTCAAAGAGAATTAGATTGAGCACCTTTCCAACCTTAATGAAATGATGAAAATGTGAATCCCATGACATTTCATTATGATTAACAAAAATATTGATATTCATATAGGATTTACTTTTCAAACTGCGATATATTTATATCCATTCACGTGGGTAAATGTGGTCTAAATAAGGTAACACTCACAAGTTACTGCAGCCACATTTATTTTAATGGATTACCTACAACGCACATCCGACACGTGGAAGACGAAACAATTATGAAATGATATTTATGTCAATTCAATATTTCACCAACCAATAAAATCATTCAATATTTTACCAACCGACAAATTTCTTTTAATCTAATTTACTTTCTATAACGCTTCATTTCTCTTTCTAGGACCACTCTTTTAGTTCTAATTTACTAACTATTTGTTTGTTAAATTTTAAGTTTATTTTTTTCAATTTCTTAATTAATTTTTAAATCTAAAAAAGTTGAATTTTCAGTCAAATTGTTTTCTAAAATTATTTTATTTATAATTTATTTGTTTGATTAAAATGTTATTATGGTTCCTAAATTTTGAAGGTTGTTTAATTTTAGTCAATGTATATTTAATTATTCGATTTTAGTCCTTATATCTTCCATGAATATTAAATTTAGTCCCTTGAAATTAATTTTGATCGAATTTGGTTAAATAATAATAATAATTTTCATGCAAATATTTAACCTATACAATATGTAAATATGTTTTCAAAATTTATAGTTAAAATGCTAATAGACAATAGTATTTATTTTTTATTTAAAAATGATAATAAATTAGTAGTAAGAACTAAATTTTAGATTTATGAAAATTACATGGTCCACTATTAAACTAGCTTCAAAGTATAAGGACCAATAACATCGTAAAAATTTATTTCTTTGATTGTTTGCTTTTCATTAATATTTTAAAATACCAAGCCAAAATTAAAAAAAAATATATAGTTTTAAAAAAAAATTCTGTTTTTATTTCATAAATGCGAGAAGTAAAATATGAAATTGATCAAAAAAATAAATATAAATTTTAAAAACATAGAACTAAAAACAAAATATGGTCAAATATGCTCATCTTTAACACCTTTGACCTATATATATATAAACTATATATATATAAACTAATAAAATAAAATAAGAGAACAAAACTATTTGATAATAAACAAAAATAAAATAAAAAAGTGGTTTGGACAAGACATTCACGAATCACGATTCACCGTGAACTTTTGTGACGGCTAACGCCGAATAACATTCTTCATTATTTTATTACTTATTTTGCAATCGTTTTTCTCCTAATTTGAATTTTAAAAAATATTAGAGGAAGTTTGTTTATTTATTTATTTCAACTTTCCCAACTATTTTTTTATTTTTATTTTTTAATGTCAACGTCCCAACTATGACTTCCTCTTGAATGGAGATTTCTCTGTCCTGGGATTAAGTCCATATACTTTGGCAATATAAATTTTACTTAAGAAATTTGGAGTAAAATATATTTTTGGTAACTCAGATTTGGAAGTTTCAAAAGATGCACTTTAGTCTTAGGTTTGCAAAATAATTCTAAATGGTCCCTTGTTTAACTTAAAAGTAACGAAATATTGACCGGATCCTTTGAACAAAAGTTTCATCCATGCTTACAATGACAGCATGCTACATCCTCAGTATATATGCGGCTTCAATCAATTCTTGTTAAATTATTAGAATTTAGTATATTCAAATTTTAAAAATATATTATGGATTCATAATTTAAAAAGAAAAGAAATACAAAATCCAATCAATTTCTAAATTAATAAAAGGATAAGTTGGAAGAAGAAATTTTCAAGTACAAAGTGTATTTATTTATTTTTTTATAACTTTTAAAAAATATATTTATTATCAATCTATAATAAATATACTTTTAACTTTCCTTTTTTTTTTTTTTGTTTATTATCTTTAAAAAAATTTATCTTTTTCTTTAAAGATGCGTTTTATTGAAAAAAATGGATTTTATTTAAAAATGAAAATTTCCTAAAAGTTATTCTAAACACTATAAAGTACGAAAAAGTGTAACTGAAAGAAGAGATATTAAGAAATAATGCCACTCGGCAATAGGTAAATTAAATTGTAAAGTCTACAATGAAGATAAATTATTTGATTTGACTGTTATAATATAACTAACAAATCTAGAGCAATTGCATAGGTTGTTTAAATTTGTATGTTGCTGGGGGGTATATGCAAATTTTTTATTCCACAGCTAATGAACATTATGAGAACACCAAGCTTATACAATCCCTTTGAACATCTTTTTTTCAAAATGTGTTTTTAGATGTGAAAAATTAAAATAATCACCTAATTTCCTTGCAATATTTTAGAAAAATAAGCTAAGAAATAAAGAATATATGTTGTGAAATAAGTTATAATTTCAAGCTAATTTTAATTGGTTGGTTCTATAAATTTATAGATTTTAATTTCAAATAGTTAATGAAACTTAACTAGGCATCACTAAATAGTATTTTATTCACTTCATTTGAATATATTTGCTCAAATTTAATAATATTTTATTATGTTTATACATATGAATAACAAGAAATACAAAGCTAAGATAAAATTTTCACACAAAATCTTAAGGTTATTTCACTAATTTTCAAATAAAATTTGAACATCATAATTTTGAGTTGATTTTAATTTTACAAGCTCATTCACCCCTACTTATTTTTAAAAATTTGTATTTATATATTCAAATAAAAGAAACACCATTTCCCTATATGTCACACCAAAATAGAGGACTAAACATCAATTATATTAAGAATTAAGGATTTGAAATCGAGACAATGTACTTACCATAAAAAAAATGTCAATAAAACATGTTTGACAATCAAAAGAAAATATTACAAAGTTAAAGCGAGTTTAGCTCATAAATAACTGACATAATATCTTTGTCTTGAGGTTTTTGAAGTTGGGATTCGATTTTTCATCTCCAGTTGTATAAAAAAAAAGTAAATAAATCACCGAATATACCTATAAAGACTACATTTAAGGTTTCTTACTCTAGTTACCTAATAGATTGTCTTGTAGATGCATTTATTCTTTCATAAACATTATTCTATCAATATTTTACCACCATCTAGCTAAATTTGACGCCTCTTTATTTTCATAAATATACCCTTATAAGTTCCCCATAATATTTTTCCAAAGGTGATTACTTTGAACGAATGCCAACAATAAAGAAAAAGAGAGAGAGAGAGAGAGAGAGAGTTTGCTTTGAAATTATACTGAAAAAAGGGAGAGATATTTGGTTGTTAGTTGATTTGTTTTCTTAAATAATAATGTATTAATTAATTAACTGGGTTTAAATATCTTATACTTAAATCAAGAAATATTTGAATCATATTCAAATTGTATATTTCTCTCCAAACCGGTAAATTTTAATATGAATCTTACTCGTATTAATATATAAATCTATAGTTTTCACATAAATTCGATTTATATCAATTTAATATTTGAATCATATTCAAATACGTTAATTTTCCCATAATATATAGTTTTAATTATAAATTATATTTATAATTAACTATATATAACAATGTATCAATATATATTAATTATATTTTGTATTAATCATATCATTTACAACTAATATATGTTTCCTAAAGCTAATTTGAATAATTCAAATTATTCTTTCGAAACTTTGGTTCTTGTTAATCCGTTGTGAGCTAGTAAAGAGACCTAATGAACTTATAGATTATAAGCTTCAATAATTCAAGATAAATTAATTAGACTATTTAATTAATACAATAAACGTTCATTAACTATGAGCAAACCACTATAGACCCGTAGTTGCACTCTTATGCACTACAGGGCAAGTTTTGTTCATGGATATAATCATATCATGTAAGTCAATCCCCCATGAGTTGTTCGTAACAACGGTTGGGCCAAATGCACATTTTACCCATGTAATTACCTCTATATCCTTAAGTACCATTGATCCTCTAATAAACAATTTGTTTATGGTCAAACCAGAAACCAAGTCCCTCTTATGCCAATGAGAGGGTGGGTCCATTGTTCAAGTCCTAGAGTGGACACTTAAGAGAACTACTCATCTACTTTCCTTATGCGGGAAGGAGAGTGGATTCCATCTTGTGAAGTTATGATCTCAGCTCTCCACTCGGTCAAGTCCCCAAAATGGTAGGCTTATTGAGTCGCGACTCGGGCCACCCTCACCCATGCAAATCAAAGGACGAGCCCTCGTAAGCAAAATTTCATAACTCACTCAAGATTAAGATCGAGTTACATATGATCATCTCGTGAAAAAATAATCTAGTCAATTAACAGAGTTATAAAGAGAGATTAATTATTTCGCGATCTAGATTAATTATTTCGTGATCTAGTCTAATTATACAGACTTTTTGTATAGGAAAGCCCCACTCACATGTATCCACATGAACAATTTGAATTACATTGTTTGTAAAATTTATAAAGTGGGTCGTATCTATAATGTCACAAAGATAAGACACACAATCTTATCCATCTACTATAGACCCTTTAGGTTATTATTTTGAACATAATTCACTAAATATCAACTACATACTGTTCAAGTTTTATACTAATAACCTTGGATTTTCTAGTTATGCAAATTTAAGACACAATATAAAATAACAAATTATTTTATTAACAATCAATAAATACTTTATTTATTTACAAAATACGAGATTAGGGCACAAAATCTATAGCAAATGGTAAGAGTAATAGTACATGTGACAGATTCAAAATTTTTATATTGTAACAATAACATTATTTGCAACGGTAATGGTATCAACACATAATTTTCAAGCAAAATCACATTGATTGTCATCCACTCATCAATTAGTTTGCATTTTTTTGTTACGAATTTGGACGAAGGCGCAAGATATCAATACGGATACAGTATAGAACACAGGTAAACAATATTAGACGTAATCAAATGGAGTCCACTTTTCATATTACCACTGATTTATTACGTTTTCACTAGAGTAAATGTGACCTCACTTTAATACAATCGCACAATAGAAACAATTAAAAAAGGGCTAAATTATACAGATTACCTTTAAACTCTGGACTTTGTGTCAAAAATACTCTTGAACTTTAATTTTTTTTTTCAAAAATATCCTTACCATTAGTTTTAGATGCAAATTGTTAATGTTTTGTATCAAGTACCCCTAAACTTATAAAAGTTTTAAAAAAATACCTTTAAACCTTAAAAATAAAAAATACCCTTTTTGTTTTATGAATAGAGACCGTTAATATCGTGTAATTTCTTCATTTTCTCTCTTTTTTTTCTCCTCTCTCTTTTCAATACCCTCTCACTCTCCTTTTTGTTAAATGTTTGACATTTGTTTATCCAAAAATAAAATAAAATAAAATTGCATACTTCAGTTAAGGTACATAGACTATAAGCCAAAGCGAGCTTAGCTCAGCGGTAATTGGCATAACCTTCCATCCTTGTTTTAAAACTGGTTCTTTCGAACCCATGAAAATTTCAAACAAATTGATCACCACACTAACAGTAAGAGCATTTTTTAAACTTTTTTTTTTTTTTTTTTTGTGAAACTTAAAATTATTTTTATAGTGAGGTGTTAACAGTTCCTGTTCATATACTAATGATAAAGATATTTTTTATTATTTTTTTTAAAGTTTAAAGTATTTTTTAAACTCTTGAAAGTTCAATCTATTTTTTAAACAAAATTTAAATAATTACCATCACAAACTAACGATAGCGTCATTTTTTTATAACTTTTTTGAAAGTTTTTGAGGCATTTTTGAAACCTTTGAAAGTTGGAAAGTATTTTTTACCCAAAATATAAAGTTCGAAGACATTTTCTATAATTTAGTCATTAAAAAATATTAAGAAAGAAAGAAAAAACAATTAACTATAGTAAGATATAGTAAGGTGATTAAGGGTAATGATTAGGTGCAACTCTACACCAAACTATGTGCATCTTTTTTTCTTAGACACAAAGAAAAAAAATTCAATTTTTTCTATTTACCACATAGAATAATTTTATTGGATAATTGCATGGGCTGCACAAAAATAGATGAGAGAACACTCAAATTTTTCTCAATGTTTAATTAGACTAAAAAAAAAAAAAGAATGGAGTAGAAAATTGTTTTTCAATAAGAAAATAGACTTTTCTTTCATTCGTTATAGTTTGAAGGAGAAAGGGGAAGAAGACTTTTTTCCCTTTTTAGTGAAATCAACATATTAGCATTCATGATGATGTAATAATTCGTACCTATTTAGGTTTTTTTCTCCTTTTAGACCTACTTTATTTATATCACAATACATTCTGCATCATTAATGAGACTATACGTTAAAAAGGAATATGGATAATCGCATTGAATAATACTCCCAAGAATAATAATTAAATATATAGCAAACAGTTAATTTTTTTTTAAAATATAGCTAAATATCTCAATGATAGACTATGCTATTAATATGATCTATCACTATACACTTTGAAAGTAAAATCTAAAATTTGACATACTTGTAATTTTTTTTGTGTTGTACAAACTTAATCTATAAATTTTCAAGTTTTTATATAAAAAAAAAAGTCATTAAACTTTAAGAAATGTTTAATATATACCTTTAGACTTTCAATTTCAAGTCTAATAGAATCGTAAAATATTAATTTTTTTAAAAAAATTATCTAATCAATTGAATTTTATATATATAGGACTTTAAACTTTTGTGAATTTAAAAAAATGCAGAAGCTTTTTTTCTTTATTTTTTTTTATTTTTTATAATGTCGAATAGGTTAATAACTTATTTAGAACAAATAGTTAAAAATGCACACCAATTGAACATAATACATAAAATTGTAAATGTAAATATTTATTGAACAGTCGTATAGAGATTTATTAGATACAAAAGCAAATAAATATAAGTTACATTTGTAATTTACATATATACGAACTATATACTTAAGTAATTTTTGAAAGATATGGATATGATGAACTCTTTTTGTGTAGGAAAAAATGGCAAATCTCATTTATTTATTTATTTTAATTAATAAAATATAAAAATCAGTGATATCTAACTGAAGTGATAAGGGATGAGATCGTTTTCACCGTGTTTTTTTCATGAGATAATCGTTTAAAGAGCAAAGTTTCAGTTTCTCCTCCTCATTCGGATGTCCATATCTTGTCTCCTTTGAACAAAGGAATACTCCATCAAAATTAAGTAAATATAACCTACAAAATTAAAATTAAGTAAATATAACCTACAAAAATTAAAATTAAGTACATACAACCTAAAAAATTAAAATTAAGTAAATATAACCTAAAAAAATTAAAATTAAGTAAATATAACCTAAAAAATTAAAATTATGTATAACCAATGATCAACTGCCTTACCCATTTGAGCATAACTATGTGCACGATTGGAACTAGGTTTACTTGGTCCTTAAGATCTTGAATTTAGTTTAGGAGTTTATTGACATCTCAAAAGTTATATATGTTTTATGTTTTGAATTTAATTTATTTATGTTAATACAAAAATAATTCTTGTGCTATCAAAATGATAGAGAAAGTTGGTATGTTATTGTGTAGGAGAAGAACTCTCAGGAACGGACGTTGAAGTCATTATTAAGAAAAAAAATGCAAATTAAACTCTCAAACAGAAACTCATAAGTTAGTAACTCATGCCATATTAAGAGCGTAGAAATGTTCAATACTTGCACAACTTTATTATGTGCAAACGAGGGCATACATATAGCCAAGAGAATACAAGTAGAGATGTCCATTTAGATGGAGAATCCTCGATTGGGATATCTTCTTGTAATATTTAAATTTTATTGTTTTAGAAATTATGAAAATTTAACATTTTAATTATATCTTTGTTACACATAAGCGAGAAACTTAACTATTTAAGTAAAAAAAATTAACAACCTTACTTGAACAAGATATGTTCTATAGGTTGTACAACTGTGTCCTTGAATTTTAAGTAAAATATATATATATATATATATATATATATCATAGTAATAATTTAAGTTAGTTATTTTTTTAAAAAAATCTAAATGGGGACTCTTTGTCTCGATTCTTGTGAGGCATTTGACTGCAATGTGAGATAAAATTGGTAGCAAGGAAGCCATCTCAATCCTACCCCGACCCATAGATATCTCTAAATATAAGGGATACCAAAGTAATTATCTAACTAATAGGTGGTTAAACCAATCAACTCTAAACTAATTTTAATTTCTAATACCTTCGATGTTTGAATTTGATTTTCAATTTATCGCTAAAGATTAGAGCTTGTTTCTACTCAATTACTCGCTAAAGATTTATTCTGAGTCATGAAAAATAAAAAGTAAAATTCTACTCATTTTCAAAAATGAAAATACATAGTAGCAAAATTTAGTTAAAATAAATGTTAATTGCTATATTGCCACACTGTTAGGCAAACTAATAATATATATATTTAGGAACTATTTAGAAATCATAATCAAATTTAAGTACCATAATTTATGTCAATTTCAAAACTTCAAGAATTAAATCGAGACTATATTCGACTATCAACAATGGATACTAAGAATGCTTTTACCATCCATCAGAATTGTATAATAAAAATTAATATGACAAGTTTAGTTTGAAACTTATTTTTATTAATATGACAAGTTTGCCTCTCTTTTCCATAGGCAAGTTATTCACTAGTTTTACAAAATAGATGATTGCTCCATTAAAGAATCACAAATAGTGACCAAATAGTGACCAAATAGTAAATTAAAGAGTAATTTTTGTAATTTTCTCTCGTTACTTTATTTAAAGTTTGGACAATTTTTTTCATAAAACAAAATCAAAATTTGAAAATAGATAACGTATCATTTTTAAAACTTTAGGACTAAAAAGAAATTTCTCTCTTTTTTAAAATTATAAAATAAAACAAACTCATTCAACCTATTATGCTAGTATAAATTACATATTAATTATGTATATATAGCCATAGCTAATTAAGCCCCATGTTTAAATCATGTAAATACATCTATTTGGTTTACAATTTGGGCACATTTATTGATTCATAATGATACTTAGTATAATCAAAATAGAATTTCATCGATGAATAGATTGTAATGGGCGTAAATCGCAGATGTAATTAGATGACTTTTGATCATGTCTATTTAGAACTATGAATTTGTCACATTTATTGTTATCGACTGTTTAGGGTCAAATAATAACAATAACAATAAATTTAAAAGTAAATGTGACAGATGCACAATTTTCATATTCTAATAATAACAATATATATATAACAGTAACGATAACGATAACAATATGTAATTTTCAACTACCATAGATTGATCACCATCTATCCATCAATCTATTTGCATTTATTTTTATTACAAATTTGGACGTAGGCCGTACGTGTAGATAACGCAAATAAATAACACTATGATATATTGTGGCCCACTTTTTCAATTATCATTAATTTATTTATTTTCCCGAAAGTAAACGTGGACGGTAAGCAATCTTTCACTAGAAAGTAGAAACAATTCCTCCTAAAGAATTCAAGCTCATGGTCACTTGCGATAATGGCGATAAATTTTCTTCAGGTCAAAGACAAATTGAAAATGCATAAGAATCAATTGAACTTGAAAACTCAAGATTCAACGAAAAGCAGTAGAAGCAGATGACAGGTCCCATTTCGATCTCTGAGCCTCATCTTCCAGTGTTCTTCGTTTCTTTTGCTATTGAAAATTACAGTAAATTTCGTCCTAGTGGGCTGATGGCGATCGATCTGTCAAAGTCCTAATTGTTGAATTTGGTAGCAATCTCAGCCCATTAAGGTGGAGATTGGGTGGTACAAAGAATTGGGCTCAGGTTTTCGTCCAATTACGAATGTGGCCATGATCGAAAATTTGGTACAGTGTTAGTCGATGCATCGCCCTGTAGTGGAGTAGAACTCAAGAAATTCGCATCCGTGGCAGCGCTGGGCCATCGTCTTTAACGAACACAAGCAAAGCAGTGAGGCTACTTCATCGTCTCTTTCTGTCTTGCTCTGTTTGATTCCGTTCTTATCGATAAGAAAAAGAAAAGACCAAAAAACTGATAGCAAGAAACGCGCGAACTGCCCATTTCATCACTTTTATTCTCCATCTCTCGTCCCTCTCGCGCTTTTATCCGATTCCACAAGACAACGAAATAGAAGCGAATCTAAAACGCCTCTTTTTCTTTCATGGCTTCAACTTGTTTCCTAGATTGGCGATAGTATCTGTGTCTCAAATCCCACTCTTCTGTACTGCAAATTTTCTGGCGGAAGCAATTCGTTGAAGTAGGTGAACGATAATGGGTACCGGTGCGTCCAAGAATTCAGATGAAGGGTCTCATGGGAACGAAGAGCGAGAGGAAAACCTAGACCAAGCGGGTGGGCAGCTCTATATTTCCTTGAAGATGGAGAATTTTAAACTCAAAGGCGAGCTCATTCCTCATATTTACGGCTCTGTCCCGCTTGTTGGTTCGTGGGATTCATCTAAAGCTGTAATCACTCTCTTTCTGTTCTTCTTTATTTATGCTTGAGTGAGTGTCTGCCAATCTCTGTTGTTGAATTTAATTGCGTTGGTGCTACAGCTCTCTTTAGAACGTGAATCAGCATCAATGTGGGAATTGAGCTTTGTTGTTCCTCCTAATCACGGTAAACTATGATTCTACTTTCTATTGTTTCCCTGTCAGGAGGGGTTGGGGGATGGGTGGGAGTTACGTTGATGATTAAAAAGAATAGAGATATTAAGATTCCGAAGATAGTTTTTTTTTTCTTTAAAATCCATCATCTGTTTCTCTAAATGAACTAGGGTATAAAAATGTGGATTTTCAATCTCTTTCCTACTACATAGTTTTCTGAACTTGATTGGTTGAACAACAACAAAACCCGCCTGGTGGACCCCTATAATGGAAATGAAATTGCAAAGGTTTTCATTTTCATTTCATCTATATACTGTTGAATTCAGAATCACTGGATTTCAAGTTCCTGTTGAAGCCGAGGTATAGTAATTCACCTTGTCTAGTCGAGGAGGGTCCCAATCGTCTACTCTCTGGAGGAATGTTGCAAGGGGATACCAGGATGGCTCTTTTCAGGTTAAGTGCTGATGAAGTTTTGGAGTACAGGGTATTCATCAAAGCAGACAGGGTTTCACCCTTTGATCTTGCTGCAAGTTGGAGGGCATATCAAGACAATCTTCGTCCTTCAGCTGTTCGTGGAATTCCTGATGTGAGCATAAATTCAGTGTCGGAGACTGGTCCTGAGGTATCTTTTCTTCCCCCTCGCCTCAAAAAATGTAAGCATGTCAGACACAATGTTCCATTGAATATGTATTGTATTGTAACAAAACTTTTATTTATTCGTGTAATTTTACCACTCACTATCAAACCTTGGAGAAAAAAATTTATTCGTTGTGCAAACTTTTGCTCTTTGATTTGTGTTCTTCAGTTCAGTACCACTCTAACCCTTCGTTGTTTTGGTATTTGACTAGTTCCGTATGTTTATGTGCAACATTGCAAAGTTATTTTAGAAATGTCAAAAGGAATTGCTTATCCCATTCTTTGTCTAAAGTGCAAGAATATGACACATAACACCAACAATATATGAAACTAACATGACTGACATGTCATTATCTTAAAACTAGAACATACAGATGCCAGATGCATTTATTTAAAATTATATTAGATATTTAAGCTTTTTTGCATTAATTTATGATATTTACATTTCAAATACAATGGGACATAAGTAATGCAATTGGCGTTATTTCCAGGTGTATTAGAAGCGGAGCTTTAGTAATTTTTATTTTCTTCATACTTTCTTCCTCCGGCTTTTCTATTGCCTTTTCAGAATAGCTCATCAGCAAGCTTGGAGCTTGATCTTGAACACTATGTGGTTCCAGCTCCTTCTTCAAACTCAGGCCTTGTATATGCAGCTAACTTGACAGAGACTCCTAGATCATTGACTGGTTTTGGGGTTCAGTTCAATGCTGATGGATCAGGGAACACATCATCTTCTAGGGAGAGCGGTACAATTGGGGATCGATCAACAACTGTAAAGGTGTTTTCTTCTTGTAAATATTAAATTTCAATTCTCTTATAGGGATCAGAGTGTAAGACCTGAAAATGAATACGGAGATGAAATAAATTGAAATACAAAAATACAAAAGCATCTTCTCAAACTTTCTTAAAAAAGAAAAACAATGGAAAAAATTTTTAGAAGTTCAATATTAGATAAATACTGTGATGTTTTTTCTAGTTTGGTTTTTTATCCATCCTGGTTGTATCATTGGAAATATGAAATCAATATCTAAACCATTAACAGAAATTTCACTGATTTTTGTGCATCAATGATCGAACTTTTATTCTTCTTCCATTTTATGGCATCTTCAATCGCATTTAATTTTTGTTGTTACTTATTTAGGATATGACAGTGATTGTCCCTGATCCATCCAAGATGTATATGGGTTCTGGAATGGTTGAATCAAAGTCGGTAGGGACGTTTTCTCATTTGCAAAAGCAAGACAGTCATAGGGGACTTTTTGTGGATCGAGGTGTTGGATCACCTAGGCTTGTTAAATCAGCTAGTACTAGCACTTTCTTTTCAGATCTGAAATTGGATACGGAGTCCAAGGTTTGTTTTTGCCTTTTCATCTCTCAATATCACAAGTCATATTATTTATCTTTCGTGTTTCTTGTTTGTTAATATGTAGAATTCAATGCCAGCAGCAGCGGGAGCTGTGGCCGCTGCAGCTGTTGCTGATCAAATGCTTGGACCAAAGGAGGATAGACATTTGGCAATTGTCTTGGTACTTTTCTTTGAATGGTTTACATAAAATATCATTAATTATTGAGTTTTCAATATGGTGAGGTAGGCTTCACTCATTGTAATAGGCTAAAAAAGCTGTAGTAGTTGTTTGGTGACAAGATCTCCCTTTTTCATTAGTAGTCTGGTCTTGAGAATGAAACTGCTCTCTTGACTTTTTTATATGGTTTAGGTTGGTTTGCCAGCTCGAGGCAAAACTTTTACTGCTGCTAAGCTTACACGATATCTTCGTTGGTTAGGTCATGAGACAAAGCATTTCAACGTTGGCAAGGTTTGACTTTCTTATCATTCTCATGGATTGTACGGTATGATGAATGAACTTTAGATTTCAATATAAAACAGATTCTCTCTTTTGTAACAGTATCGACGCCTTAAACATGGAGCTAATCAGGTGTGTTTTCAAATATGATGTACAATTTTGATTTATTGTCAATTCTTCAATGTCATAGCATTCTATCATCTATTTGGAGACTCGTTCTTTATATTTATATTTATATTTTATACCAAGTAAAAGTGACAATGTTTGGGAGAGAACTCAATCAATTATGACTAGATGGACAGGAATCAGAAGGTTCTTAGGAGTCGCTCCCAAAACTTGTGTGGTAGGACTGTCTAGGTTACTTACAGAGGGCACTTTCATAGTTTGTTTGTTTGTTTTTTTTTTTTTTTTTTTTTTTTAA
>QLSR01000092.1:770972-785013 GCA_031780015.1 Citrullus colocynthis | reverse complement strand
AAAAAAAAAAAAAAAAAAAAAAAAAAAAAATTGAAAACTCAAAAGATTAAATTGTAAATTTGAAGGTTTAAGGATCATATAGGTACAACCTAACCTTCATAGACTAAATTTATAATTTAACAAAAATTTAAATTCAACACAGTTGTGACGATCCAAGGTTCCCTTACGAAATTAACTCTCTTGAATTCAACGTCTTGAAAACATTTTTTTTTTCCAAGTCGTGACTCATTTACAATGACTAGGCTAAATATATGTATTTGTATTTTGAAATTTAATCATTTCATATGAGTGAATGTTGATTGACTAACAACACTTGATGAATGATGGTAGTTTAGAGTATTTAAATAGACATTTAGGAGAGAAGTACCTAATTTCGTGAAATGGATAAAAAGATTCTAGTCTTAAATTTTTTTTTACATCTAGATTTTTGCAATTTACCAAGCATTCTGTTTTAGGTAAGTTTATCATCAACATACAGAGTTAGCGACTAAATTGAAAATACACAAGGGATCAAATTAAGAGATTAAACTATAAAGATTAAACTTAAAAAAGTAAAATTAAGTTCAGTTTTTTGAGGGGTGAGATTTGTGTTTATATTTTTCTAAACTTTCAAAAATGTCCTATCTAAGCTAAAATGTATAAATTTTAAACTTTCAAGATTTGTGTCTAGTAGATGCTTACAATTACAAATTTGTGTCTAATACGTCTTGACTATGTTTAATGTTTTTTGAAATTCATGAACGTACTAGACGATCTTATAATTTTAAACTAAAATATTAGACATTGAATTCGATTGTAAATCTTTTATAATTTTGAATATGGCAGCGATTTTATAGATACAAAATTGAATGTTTAGGAATTTTGTTGACGCTCTAGAAAATCTACGGACCAAATAGATGTAAACTTCAAATTTCAAGGCTAACTTATAATTTAACCTTAGTGTAATATTATTTTTCAATTTAATCGTCATATGGCTGATTGACTCATGATAAACTAACATGGCTTAACACTGAATAATGATGGTAGTTAGGACTAGTAAATGGACATTTAGGAGAGAAGTACCTAACTTCGCAAAATGGATAAAAAAAAAAAAATTCTAGTTTTTAAGATCTTTTTTCTCATCTAAATTTTGCAATTCACCAAGCATTATGTTAGGTAGGTTTATCTCATCAACCAAATTTGATACTTAAATAAATTCAAAATACAGAAGGAATTAAATCAAAAGAAATTAAACAATAGAGATTAAACTTGAAGAGGTGCATCAAGTTTAGTTTTTCAAGAGATTTGTGTTTATTTGGTCCTAAACTTTTAAAAATGTTTTACAAGTCTTTGAACTTTAAAGAGTATAATCTTTAAACTTTCAAGGTTTGTATCGAAGAATATAGATTTGTATTTAATAAGTATTGACCACATACAATATTTTATAAAATTCATGAATTCATTAGACATAAAATTTAAATGGTTAAGATTTCATTAGAAATTAATTCAATTTTATATCTAATAAATTAATTAACTACATAATTTTGAATATGAAAAACAATCTTATAGACACAAAATTGAAAGTGCAGAGACGTAGAAACTTTTAAGTTTAAATTTGGAGAAAAACAAATAGCCTAAAAACCTTAAGAACAAAGACAGGTTTATAGTGAAAGAAAGATGATAGTACAAAAGAAATATTTAATATTATGAATGGAGCATAGTTCCTGGTTGAGTTGCTGCCGTCGCCTTCACGAGGCCTCCGTTTGTGCGTTTCTTGGGATTATGGTCTTTTCTTTTCATTATGTAAACAAAGTAACGTCCCCCAATTTCATTCTTCTTTTTATATATGAAATTTCTTCACTTTCACGTTATCTTTTTCTCATGTGATTCAGCAATATCCATGTACACTCTTTTCCATTCCTTTTCCCTTTATTATATATCTTACTTAGAGAGACCATTATTTCTATATCATACCAAACCCATCTCATAACTTCAAACTATGTTCAATTCCTCACAGTCTTCACTCAATTTTCCATCTTTTTATTCATTTGGTCATGCCTTTAGGACCATTCTCTCTTACAATGGAACTGTAATGTTAGCTGCCTTAATCTCTTTGCTTCTTGTCACCATCTTTGTTCTTCTCCTCCACATCTATGCCAAATGGTTCCTCACTCAGGCCCGTCACCAGCGCCGCAGCTCTATCGCTGTCTCTCAGGTGTTAGGACAGCCTCGGTTGCACCACTTTCATTCCATATCGTTCGATCACTCCACCCCACCTGCTCATTCTCCCACCAAAGGACTTGACGCCTCGGTCATTTCCGCTATCCCTCTTTTTATTTACGTGTCGGAAAATCAGTGCAAGATTGGATTGGAATGTGTTATTTGCTTGAGCTTGTTTGAAGAGAATGAGATTGGGAGGAGCTTGCCCAAGTGTAAGCATGCGTTTCACGTTGAGTGCATCGACATGTGGCTAAGTTCTCATACGAATTGCCCGATTTGTAGAGCTCCCGTGGTTCGCCATCAGAATTCAAGGAATGGAATTGGTAGTAACTTGGAATTGAATGAAAATGAATTGCAGATTGTTATTGGTGGATAAGCCATGTTAGAATGAGGCTCAGGAACTTGATCTATCCATTCCTCATCTTATTCTTCTTCACCTCTATAATTTCCAATTCATATGGCTTTCAATTGTTATCTATTTGCATTTCTATTTGTACATAAATCTCACCAAACAAACTTGCTATCTAAATATTTCTGGACATCTTTACAAATTTCCTTGTAAAAAAAATAGTTAATCTAAAGACGTCAAATATATCTATATGTTTAGGCGTTTACAACTTCAAGCGTCTAACGGTGTCCTTGACCTACATTCTCAAAACGTAAAGGCCTCTAAGAAATTTCTCATGTTTTGTTTTGTTTCTTTAGTACACTAGATGTAAAAATTTTAAAAACTCCAAAAAAAAAAAAAGTCAAATAGTCAAATATATATTTGGGTCAATAAAAGTCTTAGGTTTGGGTGTAAGAAGACATGGAAAAGGCTTCCAATTGTCCCACTTCTGTCGGTATAGTGATATCCATTTTCTTGGCATGTAGCTCATTCTTACACGTCTTTCCCCTCTCCCCCCACACGAACACACACACACACACACACAAAAAGCCGACTAAGATTTGGATTAAATCGCATCAAAGAGATGTTTGGGGAGATGAGATGAGATGAGTTAGGAGGCCAACTTCATATGTCTCCGACATTTTATACCATGTCCATCAACAGTGTACTCAACCCTCATCACAAGTGACCATCTCCGACAACCAACTTTTGTGACTACCTCTTATGGCCAACTACGGCTCTTGCCTCTAACGACCAAGTTTGGCGACTACAGTCAGCTCCGGCTGCCACCTCTAACAGCCACCTCTAGCAACCACCTCTAGCAACATCTAACCACCACTATTGACAGGCAACTTCGGCAGCCACCAGGTGGCTACTCCACCAACTCCGACGACCATTATTTTAAATTATGACGACTAGAAATTTGTTGATGTATAAGTTATTTGTTTTATTGGCGCTTGTGACATAAAAATATAAATAAAAACCTCAATTTAAAGCTTAAAAATAATTACCAATTTTAAAAATAAAATAGAACATCAACAAATGTTTATATTTGAGTTGACACACAAAATTGTTAATAAAAACACATGCGTTGATACAAAAGTACATAAGTTCCATCAAAATGTTGAATTCCTAATTTTTTTATTAGTTTACAGTATTTTATAGTCGTTTTTTATCTTAATTTAGCATTAATAAAATCATTCTCATCATGAAAGAAATCAAACAATTTGTATGTAAAAACACTTGAGTGTATTTATTTCAATTTTTTTTTAGTTAAAAGTGCTAACACAAAAATTACTTAACTAGAAACATCACATACACAAGTTTGTAAAATGATTGCTTAAATTTTAAAAAATTGAAATGCATGATCTAGCTAGAGTGAACTCTAACCTCATATCTCAAAACTCTCAACAATACACATGTGATTAAAAAACAACAAAATAAAGTGCAACCTACGGTTTATTAAAAAGATGTATGTAGAATTATTGAATAAATGCGTTTACAAACAAAAATAATCATCAAAAGAACAAATTATTCATGTAGAAAAAAAATTGCACTAAATATTCTCTACATATTTCAACTCAACGTTCCAATTAGTCCATAAGTTCTCTAAGTTTTCATATTCAACAATTTTATTTGGAGGGTCGCATTTATTAGCATTTTTAGTCCTTCTATCATTTTTTTTATTAATTTTTTATTAATTATTTACAGAAGGCTTACGTCACATTAATTTTTTTTTTTTTTTTAAAAGAAAAAATTATATAGTACTTTAACGTTGTTTATTCTCTTCTCCTTCCCAATTCTTCTTTCATTTTCTAAATTCTATATTCTATACGATAATTTGTTGGGATCGGATACATTACGTATAATTTTTTCTAAAACGTTTATATATAAAAATAAATATCAATAATCTTAAAGGAAAGTTTTAATTAAATAGTTAAACTTTGATTCATATCTATAATCTAAATTTAGATATCCAATTCAAATATATCTATTGTTTTGGTCCTTAAATAAAATTTGAAATTTAAATCTAATATTTATATAATAGAATAATACAACAATAATTAATATTATAAATGGACAAAGAGACAAATGGGAATGGGGAATAATTATCATGATAAATTAAATTTAATAATATTTGTTCCCGTTTAGCTTACGAGGAATTTTTCTCATACTTTATTCCTATTTCTCTCCATGGAGAAAATGAACATCTCAATCACTAGCTACTCCTCATGGATGGAATTTGAAAACTCAAGGACTTTAATGTAACCAAACTCAAGGACTTTGGAAAGTTAAATTGTTTGTATGGATATACTAATTTACATATATATATATATATATATCTTAGTCGAAAGAGTTGAATCTTTCCACCCTCTTACTTATTGAAATAAAAGTTTTGAGATTGTTTGAGAGATGTTTATACAAAAAAAACACTAATTGGAGAATTTTTTTAGTTTTTGTTTTATTTTGCTTGTTTATTTGTTTTTTTTTTCTTCATAATTTAAATTTGGTAACTAATTGTGTCGTTCTTACGATTATTTGCGGGATTCTTTTTTTATTAATATTGTTATTATTAAAACTATTTTTAAAAATATAGTCATGGGCACACTTATTATTAAAATACGGTTGTTTTTTGATTTCCTCTTTTAAAAAATGAGGATATATTTTTGGTGTAGACCAAAAGCATGGGTATTAATTTTTTTTTAAAAATGTTTGTTTGTCAATTAAAAGCTTTATAAAAAAAGAAAATTTTAACCTCCTCCAAAAGTTTGTTTTGTCATGCTATAAAAATCTTAACCTTCTCCATCTTTTACCAATCTTATAGGAAGGAGGTGTGATTTAAATTTAAACAATATTAATAAAAAAAATTATTTCTAATCGGTCTCTATTTTTTCTAAATTCATTTATTTTTTAATTGGTCCTACATGAAAAGTATGAAGTTTAAGTTTGTCAAGACAAAACTGTATCAATCAAAATAAATAACATTAGTTGATATATAAATTTAATTATAAAAGTAATAAAAAACTATTAATGGTTGCGAAATTATTTTTATGATTAAATTTGAATCACCTCTTTTATAAGATTTGGAAAAGATGGAAAAGGTTAAGATTTTCTAGCATTTAATCAACACCCAAACTTGATGAGGAAGTTAAAATTTTCTAGCATTTAATCGACAAACAAACTTTTTCAAATTCTCTTTTAATACCTCTTCTTTCAAAAAGATGAGGATGTGGACCAAAAATATATAATCATCTTTTTGAAAGATGATGATATACAAAACAACCATATTATGAGTTTGGAAAAGACTATATGTTTATAAATAGTTTAATTAAAAAGATCCTTATTTGCGTGGAACTAGTTCTTTAGCTATATATATATATATTAGATTTTTAATTTTATCTAGAAATAAGTGGAATGATTTCAAACCTCTAACGTTTAAGAATGCAATAACCAATTTTTTCTTATGTATGTCATTATTTATATGATTGAAAAATAACTATTTTGTAATTGTATTAATTGGATTCCCTTATGTAGATTTAAATCGTAATTTGATAGATTAAAAAATTAAGTTAAATTATAGCTTAATTTAATAAAATAAAAAAATAAGTTAAACTAAATATAAATTAACTTAGTCTTTTAGGTAATAAATTAACTAACTACTTAACACATATATGTAATCGATCAAAAGATTAACTTTCAAATCTATCTACTTGACATTTAAAAATATCGATTAAATAGATAAAAATTAATTAACGCACTTTAAATATTAGATATTCGAAATCATTCCAACTTATTTCCAAATTTAAAATAAAAAATGAACTAAACATAAATTAACTAACTAACTATATATATATATATATATATATATATAACAATTATGTGGAAAGAGAAGAAAACAAAATTGTCAGCTTGTATGACTTTTCTGTCTTGGTTACAATTTTCCAAAGGCAGTTCTTCACAAGAGCCGTTGACTATTGACTGACTTGATTTCGAGGCTACAAGTGTCTTTTCCGACCTGTGACTTGTGAATTGTGACAAACGCCAAAATATTTTTTATGGAAAATTTAAACATATTTTCTTTTTATCGATTTTATTAGACATTAGTACCAATTGGAGTATATATATATGATAAAAAATCAATATTAAAAGTATAAATTTTAACAAACTAAATTAAAATAAAATTCAAAACTCAACTGTAAATATGTAACATTATATTTTGAAAATCATATATGAGTTAATATATGTAACATTGTATTTTGAAATTTAAAAACCATATATAAGTTAAACTCAAAACTAATAGAGTAACATTTTGAAAATTATAAACAAAATAAAAAAGTTATACTCAAAACATAGAGATCAAAATTGTCTAAGATCAAAATTGTATTTTTCATTTTTACTGCCATTTTTCTTCATTTGTTTCAATGACACTTTCAGTGTCTTATCTAAAAGAGAGCACATATTTCTTTTGTTTATTTACTTTATAGCCTACAAGTCTCCATTTCAATCTTTTTTGAACTCTGAAATTTATTCTTTCAAATTTGTAAATTTATTCTATTTTGATTTCTGATCTTTCAATGTCTATTTTAAAACTTATGTAGCTGTTTGAATCCATGCTTATATTATCATATCAATACACACGTACTTCTAAATATGCCATCAATTCATAAAATTTAAAATACAAATAAAGAACAGAAAAGACATTTTAAAAGTTTAGATACAAAATTGAAATGGAAACTAATTAAAGTAGGCCTTTTAAAAGTTCACAATCAAAATGAAAGTTTAAATAAGAAAAAAGAAAGTTTATAGACTAAAGGTTAAGTGACAAAAGGCGCATTAACATAAACACTTTCCATTCCACTTTCATGTAATGTTTATAACCAAACTTTTTATTTCACACCCACTAAATCTCTTCCCTATATATATATATATATATATATCACTTTCCTTTATTAATGAAACCCAATTGGATTTGTGACATGGAAAACCAGTAACCCAAGATAATGCAATCTACATACATATGGATTACTTTTCAAACAATCAAACCAAAAATCAAAAGGGTCATTCCATGCACATTGATAATGATATTTCACACCCAAAATTAAAGGGGAAAAAAAAAGGGGTTTGATTTCATGAATTTCAAGCCCACAAAGCCAAAACAGACATGGAAGCAGAGCCAAGCAACAAGGCAATAAAACAAGTCTTTTTCAGCCATTGATTTGAGCTCATCATCTTGTTGTGAAAAAAATCAACGGCTATTAAATCTACTAAAGCCATGTATATGAGAATCCCAGATGAAAATGAACCCAATAAACCTTCCATTATCAAAGCTTTGGGATTGTTATCGTCATAACCTGTTATTGAAAATAGTACCATCCCTAATACTATACCCATCGGCGTTGTCACTGAGAACATAAAACACATATACGACGTCGTTGTGAAGCTAAATCCTGCCTGCACCGCCAATAACTCAAATCAATCTCTCATATTTTTAGGTTCAAAATCAATACTTAAACTGTTCGATTACTAAACTTTTCAGAAAAATTAGAAAAAATAATTTTCCTTTTATAAAAATTTAAAAAGAAAAAAAAAAAAAACTAGGACGTGGCAGTTTTTGTATTGGGAGGGTGGAGAGTACCCAAATATTTTCCAATTTTTATTTCATCCCTCTCCACAATTAAATAACCTTGACTTAGAAAGTTGACTACTTCATGAACCTAATGGGACTAAAATGAAAATTTAGAAAAGTTGAGGGAGTAAAAAGTGAAAGAAAAAAAAAAAACCTGAGCAATACATCCGCCAAGACCCATTCCTTCAAAGATTTGATGAAAAGCAAGAGCAGCAACAAGCGGCCTAATCGTACACTGATTCTGAGACATTCCCATGGTTACTCCAATTATGACCGAATGAAATATTATCCCAATTTCCAATACTTTCGATACTAATTTCTGTTTCATCTTCACTAATTCCTCTTCCCTTCCTCCCTCGCCTCCCACCATCTCCGATTTCAAATCCCCCGCCACCAGAAGCCCAATTTCCCCGCCGGAATCCTCCACCGGATTATACTGCCCGTGTTCGACGTGTGACGTGGCTGTGACGTCGACGAGGAGGGCCACGAGAGCGCCGACCATGGTGATGAGGCCGGAAAAGGGGAAGTCCCGCCAGGGATGGTGGGAGGCGACGCGGCAGTCGGAGAGGGCGTCGAAGGCGTCGGGCAGGACGTGGACGAGGGAGGTGGAGAGAATAACGCCGGCGGCGAAGCATTTGATGATGAGAATGGCTTTGTCGTAGACAGGTTTGCCGTGGAAGAAGCGAGTAAGGAGGACCGGCGAGGAGACGCCGATGACGCTGGTGATGAAGATGAGGAAGATGGAGATGAGTTTGAGGTGGCCGGCGGCGCGTCCGTCGCGACAGGCGGAGTCGCGAGTGAAGTCGGTGGGACAGGCGGCCATGGGAAATGGAAAAACAGTTGAAGAGAGAGAGAAAGCGGTGGAAGTTCTACGAAGTTTGTGTTCGTGGAGTCACTTGAAAGAGAATAGAGATGGGGCTCTTAAATGCAGTGGGGATCCACGCTTTATTAATTTCATCTTAATTAATAAATAAAATAAAATTTTAAATATACAACATTTTTTAGCATATATTTAAACTCCTAAATTATGTGAATAAATCTCCGCTTCCTAGTCTCTAACATATTATATTATATTGGATAAATCTTCCCATTTTTGTTTGATATTTATATTTCTTTTTCAAAGATTTTGTTTGTTTTATATGTTAAAATTAAGTAAATTTTTGTTTTAGTTAGATGAACAAAATCATCTCATTATTATTATTATTATTTTTTTTACCAATAATTATAATGATAGAGTAGATACTGAAATTTCACAATGATAAAAACACCTAGAATGTATATTTTTTAATTGGTTAATTTATTTTCTTAAATTTATTCTGCCATCAAAATTTTCGTTAGTTTATTAATTATTCTTATCACATGCTTTGGTTATAAGAATTGTTTTCCAATATTGAAAAATACACCAAAATGTCTACAAATATAATTACATAAAGAGATAGACTAATAATTAATTTATATTAACTTTTCAAATTTCTTTGATTCAATATTCACATGTTTCTTAGAATTACATTAATCTATCCATACCACATTCTCAATGAACTTTAAGTTACATTATTTTATAAGGTAAACTAAAAAATATATGTAATTCTCCTCGTTTTTTTTTTTTTTTAATATTTGGTATGACGTTGAAAGTTATTTTTCACTTTTGAACCGTTAAATTTTCTAATTACTTTGTTTGTTTATTAAAAGTTATATAAATTGTTATGCTAATTTTTTTTTTTTTTTTATATTCCTTACATTTAGAATAAAATTGAATTTCAATTGAGATGAAATAAACTAAAATATTATGGTTTATTTTGGAAGACTTAGCAAATTAGTTTGACTTTTTGTATATATAATTCCATACTTTCAAAGAAGTAAGAAGCTAGGGTAAGAAGTTGAATCTTACCATTAGTTGTAATTAGTTAAATGTGTCAAACTCATCAAATTTGTACATCAACATTTTGGTGAGAAGTTCCATTTTCCTATCACACATATTATAAAAAGAATAGTGAAATTTAAATAACGTTTGATTTTGATAAGTTTAATTTAGCTAAATTAAACCACTTTCATTTGCATGGTATATTTTAAACATTTGACCATGCCACTCAAAAATGCTACTTGAAACATGTAAAATCAAAATTTGTAAACAAAGAAAATCCAGAATAAACTATGGAAGATATACAACTTTTTTATTTTAAAAATATCCATAAACTTTCAAAAATTTCATTAATAACTTTAAGCTTAAAAAAAAATTCAAAAATACGATTGTTGTTAGTTTTTAACGAAAACTATTAGATTTTCTTTTTAAAAAAAAATTACCTCTAAACTTTTAAAGTTTCAATAATGCTCTTAAACATTAAAGAAAAATTAAAATATATCCTTAACATAAGTATATAGACGAAAGCTACTATCTACCCTCCCATTTCACCTCAATCTTTTATTTCTCGCTCTCCCTCTAATTTAATAGATGACCTAACACTTTTCTATTTTCACACTCTTCATCAATACTCTCTCACCTGTAGCGACGAAGAGACTTTGTTGATCATTTTTACAATTTAAATTAGTTTGCTTGACATGATCAATTAAGAAAATTACCAGAATCAAATATGATATTTCTTGGTGGGCCTTTTTTTATATTTTGCTATTAATTGTTTTGCTGAGTTTTAAGCGGAGATTTTGAAGACTTTTATATTTTAATATAAAGTTTTGGATTCTTTTTTGTTGTTTAGAAAATTAGAACGGTGTAAGAATCATATGTTTTAACTTTTTATGTATCTAAACAATTTCGTTTTCCCTTCTCAAAAAACTAACCAAATTATATATATATATATTATATTTTTCATTACTTTTAAATCTCACGTAAAAAATTTACTATTTAAATTTAAATAAAAGCATATTCATTTAAAATTTTATATTCTAAAAAATTTTAACCACGTGCAATCAAACAAGCTAGTATGTTAAAGAGAATTAAGGAGCTGTTTAGGGAGCTGAAATGTAATAGGATTATTAGAAATTAGTGGAGTATTGGAATGTGCGAGTACTTAAGGAACAAACAAAATTGGATTGCGAATCATGAAAACGATGAGAAATAGGATTGGGTTGAATCCAAACATTAATTTTGGATTATATTACATTACAAGTCTATCGTATTACGATTTTCCAAGCATTCTCTACGTTATGGAATCATAAAGGAAAGTAAGAATCACATAAGAAGATATATATATTGTAAATAACAAAGCTCAAAGCTCAAAGCTCACACCAAAGCATGGCTGATGGGTAAGGCAGTGAGTAACGAGCTAATTGCTCAACCTTTGGCAAATGGAGTATGAGATGTGTCTCCCCACCTTTGCTTGCATCAGCCTTTTGATTTCGCCAATCACGTCCACAACCATGCCAGGAGGCCACACACTTAGCAAATTGCTTATTCTATTATAGAAATATTGATTGAAGCATATGATCAGGCTGCCAATTAGTCTTATCCAATGTCCAGCATCATCAAATTTCTTAAGGAAATAAATTTATGAATATATATACACACACACATATATATATATATATATATATACATGCACATATAGCCTTTCATCATCTCATGCCAGCCCTAAACATTAAAATGTGACATAATTTAATATAGAAAGAAAAATCAGAAATTGAATTACAAATTAAACAAAAGTTCCCTTCAAATTCAACCCTACAAGTTACATAGGAAAAACATATTTCAAACACATACACACACATATATCTTAGAAATGACAACAACTAAATCCATCTCACCATGGTTTAATTAATTATTACAAATTTCAAAATGTCTTATTGTTGATTTTGATAATTTAATTTAATTTTCGAGCATGGTAAATGGGTTTGATTTGGTAGCAATTTGTGGGTAATTTTCGACCAATTGAAAAGTGCTTCCACTGGCAGCAGTTGTGTTGTTGTTGCTGCTGCTGCTGCTTTTCAGAGTCTCCAGCAATTTTAAATGATATGCTTCGTAGATTTCCTTCAGCATATTTCTCTCTCTTTTCAATTCTTCGTATTGAGCTGCCCCATGCAAAAATATCATATTAAAATTTTTAAAAATAAAATAAAAATTTTAATTTAATTTACCTTCTTTGAATAGAAGTTCTCCGGTGTATGCAGATAACTTCTCTTTGATGGAGTAATTTTCGGCTCGGAGCAGTGAATTTTGACGGTCCATGAATTTTATCCTCGGTGTGGTAATTGTTACTTCTGCCTGTTTTTATTCGTTCAACCAAAAAAAGTGATTAATCAACTAATTTAATTAATTAATTAATTGATATTATTTATTGATTTATGTAATTACTTGAAGGGCTTTGAGTTCTGATTCAAGCTGAGTAATATAATGAAGCTGTTTGAGTCGATACTTTTGAGAGTATTGTCTGCTTTGCATCACCCTATAGTAAAAAAATAAAAAATTAACTCATGTAAACAAACAAAAAAAACATTTATGTATGTATTTACGTACGTACATGAATAAAAGAACGTTAGGGTGGTTTGAAATGACTTTTTAAATGTTTACTTTTAAGTTCCCGATTAGTTTTAAGAGAGTGAACCTTCTTAGTCGCTTGGCTTCGACAGTGAGGTCTTTGTCGGAGTCTAGAAGTTGTGATTGGTCTTGTTTCAGTGGTGGTGTTATGGTAGCTTCTCTTTGAGAAAGGAGACTTTTGCCATTTCCGCACATACTTAAATTCATGTTGGATTGAAAGAACGGTAGCTTTTTTTCACCGCTAGTTGTCAGTTTTCCTAAACATGACGGTGGCAATGGTGGCAGTGCCACCGCCATCGTCGGAATTCCTCCGCCTTGGTTCATCCTCGTTTTGTAACTTTCTTCCATGAGATTGATTAGAAGATGCCTGAAAAAACAAAATGGCAAAAAATATATATATGTGTATGTATATCATAGTTTTGAAAAAAAATCATTTTATATAGTTAAATGTATGTACGTACCTTAGCCAAAGGAAAGAAATAATGAATGAATTGGTAGGGACTATGTAGCCTTTTTATAAACCCTATGATTATGAAAATTAAAGAAATGAACTTTGTTTTTAAATTTAAAAAACTGATAAATATGCTTGTTCATTTATCTTTGTACACCCATGAGTTGCAATATTTGCATGAGAATTAAAGTTGATACCATGTAAAGCATGGCCCTTCTTATATTTAAAACATATCTAAATTAACTTATTAAAAAGTTCATAATTATTTCAAAGTGTTCGATAATATCATCGATCTTTCTGGTTTAATTCTGGACTTGTTTTATTTATAACAGATTGAATAGATAGATTTTTAACAAATATATAACTGTCGATTAAAGTTTTTCTTCCTCTAAAACTAAGAGATCAATAAAACGAAAACTAATAAGAGATCAATTAACAAATATTAATTAGCGTTATTTGATTAAATTAAAAAGTGAATATCATCTTTGAGAATAACAAGAGGAGTCTTAATGGCAGAGGAAAGGCAAATAACAGAGAGGAAGAGAGTAAACTAAGAAGTTGCCATAAATAACATGTTTGAGAAAGGTAATGTATGAGCCAACTTTCTATGTATAATTGAAAATATTAAAGCCAAACAATGATTAACTGTGACTGTTGTGTCACTCAAAAGCAAAACAAAAAAATTTATATATATTTAATTCGTACACTCTAAAATTTATAACAATTTATATCTCGTACCATGATATAAAAATTCTATTGCAAGCAAGTGTAGATTGTTTTTTTTTTTTTTTTTTTTTTTTAACAATCTGGAGATACTGTTATTGAGTTATATTGTGTGAATATTTACATATATTTGTGTTATATGCTTTGTGAATCATGCTCTATTTCCTC